>BJCN01284752.1:0-13295 GCA_018326445.1 Flaveria brownii
GGCACCCCAAGCACACCACCTCCAGCCCACCACCACCGACGCACCACCTCCGGTCCGCCACCGCCTGTGCGCCACCTCACTACCTGCATACCACCATCATCTTCCCGTTCACATATTAGTGCTCCGACGAAAACTACAGTGTTGTTGACTCCAGAGAAAAAGAAGGGGGTAGTGGGTTAGGGGTTTTAATTTGAAGGGTAGTTTAGTCTTTTAACAAGAGAGTTAACTGAATAATTTAACGGTATTAGTGTTTTGGATTCAAATGAGAACAAAAATAAAACGTTAGGGGGTATATGAGAATTTTTAAACTGTAGGGATACAAATGATCAAAATCACAAAACCTCAAGAATGCGAATGGTAATTTACTCTTTAAATTTATCAATTCAAACAAAAAAGTTCAAATATTATTTCTGAAATCTAAATATTCAAAAAAACAATTAGCTATAACATAAGTTAAATAAGTAATAGGCTAATCATATTTATAAGTATATGAATACACCTTTAAATTTACGGGTTCGGTTTGTATGGTTTCGTTTCGGTTTTTTTCGGTTTTTGTTACAAGCAAAACGGAAACCAAATAAAAAAAACCGGTTTTTAAAAAAACCATCAAACCAAACCGTCGGTTTCTTATTGTTTTGGTTTTTTTTGTTCGGTTTTGTCGGTTATTTCGGTAACGGTTCGATTATTATGGTTTCTTGCACACCCTTAAACCATTGACCGATATATCAGTTTTATATTTTGCAACCGATTTTTAGCTACTGCTTTGTCACCAAATTGCATGGCTAACTTTGTGAACCGTCAGCGACCAAATACAATTTTTAATTTAGTTTGTTTATTTTGGAAATTTATGGTCGGTTTGTGACTGACATTAAGTTTAAATTTTTATTTTTTGTGATTGTTTTGCAACTGAATTGATACACGGGTTTAGGGTTTAGGGTTTAGGGTTTAGGGGGTCATAAACTTTGAGACTATTTGAGGATCGAATTTTAAAGGTATCAAATTTTACGACCATTTTGCATTCAAAAAGCACTTTGTCGCTAACTTGCGACAGTTGTGTTTTTTGTCGCAACCTAGTCGCTAAATATAGCGATTATTTTCTTTGGTCGCAAGTACCCAACTGTGTAGTAGTGTCAAGCATGCGGTATTAAAGGAGTATGCCTATATTTATGTTTGTGTCAATGCGACTGATTTTAGGGTTTGAAATTGTGGACCGAGGTTGTTGTGGCACGGGAAAGATAGAAGTGAGCTGGTTGTGTAACACATTTGGCCCGACATGTGCAAATATCTCTAAGTATCTTTTCTGGGATAGTTTTCATCCCACGGAAAAAGGTTACAGGATCATTGTTGATAACCTTCTCGAAAGATATGCTAGTGATGTGCTCAGCCTTTGATGATCCCGCAACTTCATTACTCGAGTCATACTCTTTCTTTGGTGTAATGATTTTTAGACTGATAACAAAACCTTGACTTATTTGTATAACTTAAAGAGTTTCAAATGTAGGACTTCTGTATTAACTCTATAATATTTTTTTTGGTATAAACTTAAGATGTTCATTATCATGGTTTATTTATATGGATTGTTTATATTTATACGATTGTTACTTTTCCAGCAATCTTTATAATTATCATGGTTTATTTATATGGCAATTCAGAAAGGGGTGGCGGCGCAGCTTGTTGCCCGTCTACCTTCTATTTTGATGTAATTGACAAATATATTGTATTTCTTTAAAAAAAAATTACATCATATCGTCAACTGTATTTTAGCAATTTCAACTTCCTTCTTCTTAGATTGCTTTAATCCTTTGATTTGATAATTTATGCAAAATTTTCGTTTAGACGCATGATGATTTCTAAACAGTCATGTGATTTTTAATTAGAAACTATTACATAATTAGGTTAAATAAGGGTATTAAAAAAACCAATAATCAGTATTCCTACTATTGTTCAAATGCTAAAAAACAATAACTCTGCGCTAGAGGCTCATAATCCCATAATATTTAATCCACAAACACCTTAGACAACAGTAAGCAAACCTTAAATAATATATATAGCAACCTTGGTTCAACCAAATTGCAACTTAGAAACTTCAAAACACAAAATAATATATGCATCTTACGCCGACAAGCCTATAAATTTTATCAAGAATGCTTATGATAGGTTTGCACCATAGATAACGATATTTCAAAACCTATTATCTACGGATGCACAGTTATGTGCCACCTATAATGTTGATACATCAATCACCATTCCTCATCAAACAAATCAGAAATCAACAATCTAAAATTAGAACTGCTATTAATTGTGGGTATTTCATGCCAATATCATTGAATCACACAAACCAATGATATAATCGATCAACACTAGCACAAATATTCATGACAATTGCATAGAACTAGAATTTTAGTCAATAAATCTCGTATGGTTAAATCAACAATAGAAATTCATGTCATATCAAAATTCATTTAAACCTAGATGGTAAACCAATCATACTATTAAAACAAGTAAACTTAGATCTAAAAATATTTATGAGTCAGTAGAAACGAGAATGCATGTTCAAACCAAGTAATTAACATGTCTTGCATGTTAATTGCATGCAAGTATTCAATCTTGATGGTTAAGTGCTTCAATCTTCTACATTCTCATTCCTAAGATAGACTATTGCCTTCAAAAAGTCAAACTCTTAAACTCATTTTCATCACATTGTGTAAGATAATCGAATTTAGGGTTTTACCCGTTGATTTTCATATGGGCTATATTGAATCTTGGGAAGTCATTTGTTGACACGTGTCATTCCATACCTGAGTGTACACACCGGCTGTAACACATCCTACCGATCGTGCCAACATATAAACCTTCGAATTCTCTTTTAAAACAATTAAGTATCAACATCAATGCTTAAAACCTAGACTTTGAAGATGTCTTAACCTTGTATTCGAAACATGCACTAACAATTAAGTATCAACATCAATGCGTAAAACCTAGACTTAAAACAATATATATGTTTTTTAAGAATGATGTGTATTAATTTTAAGTTTTTTTACAAGTGTTACAATGCATAAATAAGATACAAGACCCTGGGATACTTTATACTACATTCTACAACCAGCTATACTTTGAAAGCCAACTGGAAACATTGATTGACAACAAGATCAATGTAGACTCAAAATGTAGATTGTCTTTTGACTAGTGACTATGATATGTCATAGCTCACATCCTAATATATTACAAAAAAGATAAAAGTACATAAAGTAGAAAGTTACAGTTGCAAAAGCATGGACCTTTTCACCAACTTATGCAAGTTGACGAGACTTCATAGTTGTGGCAGAAAGTGAGCTAGTTTTATGCAAAAGTACATTCATGGAAAGCATATTCTCCTTTGTCTTCGAAAGAAATCAGTCTTCACTTCATTGACTTCGGGAGACTTCGCGGGAAGAGGTTTTGAGTGCGCAGAGTGTTTGTTTTTTGGAAGACGTTTAATTAAAAAACGTCTTCCTGAGGTCTGCATGGAGAATACATGGACTTACCACTTCTTCACCTCTTCTCCTTTAATCTCTGAAACACATTTATCTTTCAACTCAAACATCCCCCTAAAGTCCCAAACCACCACCCACCCTCTCCTCCTGCAGCCCCCTCCGGCAGCCCCTCCATCGCGCCACCACCTTCTCCGTCGTGCCGCCACTTCCTCCGTTACGCCGTCTCTTCCTCCGCCACACCACCTCCCCCTCCGCTGCGAAGTTTCCCCTTGGTCGTCTCCCCTCCGCCGCGCCGCCTCCCCCTCCGCTGCGCAGTTTCCCCTTGGTGACGCTACGAGGTCCGCCACGGGGCGGCGGAGGTGGAGGGTGGATTCGAAGGCAACTCTTCCGGCGACGTCGGTTCCGTTGCAGAGGCTGTATATGTCGTGTTTAGATGCGTTCAAAGGCGTCGGAATGGTTTCGTCTCCTTTCGACGTGCAGAAGCTTTGCCGTATTCTCGGTGAGCGATTTGTTTATATGAAATATTATATACGGAGTGTTTGTTTTTTGTTAGATGTTAAGAAGTTATTGCGGGAATTGTGGCCAGTGTTTGGATAATTATTTGATAAGGAGTAAAAGCACTAATCTAATCATTGGTGATTTACTTTCATCGACAAACATTAATTTAAGCGGTAATTAAATCTGTGATTCTAGTTTGCTATAAATCGATGTTTGTTTGTATGTGTATATGTGGATAGCCCTTGTATTCATTGTTTTCTTCTTTCACCCCTCTTCTAGCTCTTTTTCTTTTTTTTTAAACCGACGAAACATGTTTTATACTTTAAATTTGTGATAATAATATAAGTTTGTTTGTGGATGTTAGTTTAAGAAATAGGTTTAGTTTAATTACAGAATATTTCAGCATTCTGCAGATGTTAAAAAACAAACAGTCTTTTTCTGGCAGACTGCAGACATTTGGTCCACCTTTTCTGCTGCAGATGTCTGCAGATGTGGTCCGCAGACTGCAGACGTTTTTCTGCAGAAAAACAAACAGCACCTTTGTCTTTGAAGCTTCGGAACACTTTGTCTTTGAAGCTTCAAAAGACTTCATCTTTGGCTTCGAAAGATCTGGTCTTTAGCTTCAGAAGATTTTACACTTAGAATATTTTCTGTGTAGAGGGTAAAACTTCCAAAGCAACTTCACCTTGTACATAGTACATGCATACAGAAAACCTTTAGTTGCTTTGCTTACATCAGTCTTCTTATATAACCTTACAGGTTGTATAGTTACGATTGAAACTCTATACTACAAATGGTATTTACTTTGCAACTCCAAATAGTCATCTTTAATTTCTACTTCATACTTATCATCCCCTCACTGTCATCAAAATCATATCGATTTATACTCCACATAAATCTTCACACTCATCATCACAATGTTCTTGAGAGACGTTATGTAATAGGAAACATTCAAATCATAGAGAAACATTCAAATCATAGAGAAACATTCAAATCATAGAGAGCATCCTCATTGCCTTTGACGATTAATGTTGTTTTTACGTAAAAAAATAGGTATTTGTTCTGAAAAAACAATATAAATTTCATTGAATAACAAACTAACGCAAGGATTTCTTGGAGATTTTTTCAATAATATGTAAAGAAAAACATATAATCTTTGTCATGAATCAATCGGACGTTTATACATAAAAGTTTTATACAAGAATCATATAATACTCTCAAGAATCATTTGATTCTTTCAACGGTTCTTTTTGTTCTACACAAGTGCTACATGAACACTGTTCTACTTGCTACTCACAACAAATGGGCTCCGTACACTATGATCATCATTCCACCATATAATCGCCCCAAATTTATCTTCACCCAATTCACCATCAGATGTAAAGATCACTTGGTAAGTTAATTTCTTCTTGTTTTTTGTGAATTTCAATCGATTCGGTATAACTTTCACCATTAATCCATTTGGGGCTTCCACTGATGCTGTATAATTCGCATCACCATCTTCAACATTCGTCACTGTTCGATTTACTCTTCTCTCTTTCCCATCGAATTTTGAAATCGCTATTGATGGGTAGTTCATGTTGGAGATTGAATTGGCGTTAGGGTTTGTGGGGCATGTGAAATTGGGGTGAATTGTAGAGGAGATTTGATTGATTGTAGTAATGTTGTAGCCTATGTTACATAGAAATTGTAGGTAATCGATGGTTTGTGTTTCGTAAACGAGGCCTGGTTGTGATGGGTTTGATGCTATTTCCCCTGCACCGAAATCGTATGGTGTGGCGATTGATCCGGAGTCTGTTGTTATTGGCTTCTTCATGTTGTTTGATTGAGTTGCTGTTATTGAAAAATGTTAGAAATTGCAGGTTTTTAAGAGAGTGTTGAACTTTGGTGTGTGTGTTTTACTTCAGTTTGTCAGTTTGTTTGAAATTTGTAACCTGTTGTCATTATTGCTGATCTGATAGCAGATGGGCTCCAGTTGGGATTTTGGGATTTGATCATGGCAGCGAGGCCAGAAACGTGTGGGCAAGCCATAGAAGTTCCTGAAAGTATGAAGAAAAGTGGAGGATTCTTGCCCGTGAGTTTTACTACTTCATCATTGTCCGGCCATGAAGCAAGAATGGCCACCCCTGGTGCTGAAACATCAGGCTGCAGGTAAACCGATCATGAAAAACCTTATTTACTTGGGAAATATTGATAGGATGATAATTACAAAGAAAAATGGATTCTATTTAACTATTGGAAAAGTCCATGTAGGCTGTGTTCACAATAATGAAGACCAAACAAACATGCAACAAACTTCCAGGGGGGTGGCGTGGTGGTAAGCGCCTGAGTCCCCTGAGCAAAGGTCTCAGGTTAATCCAGTTTCTGCTAGTTTTCTGTCTTTAACCGCCTTGAAGCCACTTGCCTGACACAAACTGTGTTTTACAGGGTATTGGTGACATCCCATGAATTTACTTGTAATGGGTTCTCACGGTCACCAAATGATGTAAAAACATGCTATCAAGGTCATTTATACGAAATCTAACCAAAATAACACCAAATAAGGATAAAATGAGACCATTATGCGGTTCATCTCATTTATAGTTTTAAAGTTAAGAAACCCACATGAAATTTTACAATGCCACAAGATGCACATCATCCCTACTACCGCTAATGATAATAAAATACTAATATTGTCTGTGCATAACATAAAAGGACTTGCCTTGAGTATGTCTTTTGTAGCAAATGAAGGGCCCCTAGCTGAGAAGTAGGGAACTACTGGGGCTGGCTTATATTGTGTTACTGATACAGTTGGTAGAATAGTTGCCATAGGATTCCTTCACATATTCTCTCAACATGTTAGCAATGAATCGTAGGGGTGAACATAAACCAGTCCAAACAAATGAAAACAAAACATAAGAAAACAAACCTAACAGACAGCTATCTCCAGTCCACTTCTGATTTATTGAAGAAACGGTTCTTGGTTGATTTGAATCTAGAACTGAACCATTCTTTTATGTATTTATTAATTTTTTCAAACATGAAAAATAAAGTTGTTTCAGGTTTATATTTTAATTCAGAAAACCTTAGTTGTAAACTGAGAACAAATTGTTTCCTACTGGGTTTCCTTTCCTGCCAGGTCCACTGGTCCAGTACTCCAGTTTAGTTCAGACCCGTGAACAACCATAATGGATCGATAATAGGCTTCTAGAAATAAGTATACTTGCAATAATTTCGTTTAATATTCACCTTTCATTTTTCGCATAAGATATAATCTTTTTCCCTTCATTTCTATTAACCGAGGCCATTGGAAACGATCCATAGGAGGAAGTCACTGCTCTTGCATCATTACTAACAAAAACCATTCCAATTGCACCGAGTTTTTTAACATGTTCTAGCTTTTGTTTGGCTGAATATACTCCCTCTTCGTCCTCACAAAGAACAATTCTTCCTTTAACTTTGCTTTTATCTAATGCACATGGCTTGCAGCTTCTGAAGAATTCCAGTGTTATTATTTAAGCAAACTGATAGAATGAGAACATAGAAGTAGTGATGACAATTTTGACCCAATATCTTATAACTGAGTCAAACAAATTAATTAAAAAAATGAATTGCTAAACGAAATGGGTTGAAAGTCCCCCAATGTGTATTTTTTTAATGCATAAAATCTTGTAAGGATTGTTCAAAGAAATATATCAATACTGTGAAAATCTTACTTTTGTATTCATGTCTTACACACTATTTGTTTATGAAGGACCAGGAAGTTTTGAACAAAAAGAGGTTTGGGTCAACCCAACCCGACCCATCATATACCAAAAATTACCCTACTCGCCTATTTTCTACATCTACATAAAAGGTGAGATTATTGTTCAAAGAATTGTTTAAAGAGTTACCTCGCATCAATTTCATCATAATTGGTAGAATTTTTTTTGTCTGAGTTCCCATAAAGCAATGGGTATACCGGAGATCTTTGTAATTCACCAAAGTTTATGCCTCCACCCTGTAAATTGAGAGAATACTTGTGTGAGTACTAAATAAATTTGTTTAATACATTTTTGGCGGTGCTCGGTTTGAGTGCTTGCCGTTTGTTTTATGAAAGTAAATGTTCAAAAAAAAAATACATTTTTGGCAGGTTATGCACGTGCATACCCTAACAAATGTTTGCAATGATTTATGGTGTGAAATATATAAAATAATTACAAATATGTGAATGTAGTTAATCCTCTTAATCTTTTTTTGTTATGGTAATGCATACCCTATTCAAAATCTTAAATTTTGGAAGAATTTTAAACACAGAAATCCTTTATGAAGTGTGAAATAGTTACTTGAAAATAGAGGTCGCAAAATTATAAGGTCGGCTGAGTAAGTGGACATAATGGGTATCTTGGTGATGATCATTTATTGTATCAAATATGATTTATGCTAATTAATAATAATTAAGTTCTTAATGATACGAGTTAATAGGTTTTATGCGTTAAAAGTAGACTTTACGGCAACTTTCAACTCAATTAAATAGTTTCCTTTTAAGTGATTTTTTTACTCGTTTAAGCAGTTAGACATACTGTTGGACCTGATTGACCATATCATAAGTAAATGGTTACCTTTATCACTGTTTTGTCACCCAATATGATATCAGCCTGAAAATGGCGGTCAATAGAACTAGCTGCAACGGTTAGGATCCAGGGAGCAATATTGACTACTGACCCCGTACTTGGGCCATCATTTCCACCAGAACAAACCACTGTGATCCCTCTCTCAGTTGCATGAAAGGCTCCAATGGCAATAGGATCTTTCTGAAAATTGGGTCCATGCCGTGCTGATGCACCAAGAGATAGTGACAATACATCCACACCATCTTCTATAGCATCATCAAATGCAGCCAATATATTTGATCCTTGACAGCCTGTAACTCCACAAACCCGATATGATGCGATTCTTGAACCTGGAAAACCTCCCCTGGCTGAGCCCATGGCGAGACCATAGTAAGATGCTTTTTGTATGATGTTGCCAGCAGCTGTTGAAGCAACATGGGTCCCGTGTCCAATATGGTCCCTTGAAGAGTTGAAAGCACCTCCGGCATTATAATACCGTGCTCCAATTAGTTTCCTGGTAGAATTTATTACTTAGGTGCTGTTATTAACAAACAAAGCTGGCTCGATTATCCTAGTATTAGTGTTAATTCAGGAATATAGGTAGACCTTTGTGGAAGCCAAAATTTCATATCCTTTAAAAGTATTGTAGTGTAAAAGAAATAATCTTAAGTATAATAAACATGTTTTTAGAAGTGTAGTGTATCAGGTCAAACTAAATTGTACCACCAACACTTGTTGTTTCTCTTTGAATTTTATAAATAAACAAAGTACTTAGATATGATTAAAAAACTACAAAATAAAAAATAATAATCTTGTTTTCAGAACTAAGCAATCTAGGAGATATTGTAAGCATTTATACTTTTGACCATTACAAATCATTGCCATTATTAAAATACTTTGGATGGTAGTTTAAAGTTTGTTTTTTTGGTAAATTAGTTTTTAATGAAATCCAAAAGAAAATAGAAAATTTTGTGTCAATTCAATCCAGTCCTGTTTGACCTTTTTTTTGATTCAAATGACCTGCTACCTAACCCATTCATTTAACCGCCTTCGGTCGGCACCATGGGTGGACTTGGAAGCCAAGGTATGCATATATGCCCAGAAAAAGAATACCTTTAGTCATGTTTGATAGTTTAAATGAAACAAAAAAAATAAAAAAATATTTTATTATATACCAACACATTTGTTTACTAGTTAAAATCCTTGTAAGATTGGCAACAAATATTCAACAAGATATATCTTTGAAATACCTATTACAGTTTGCAGTTGTGAAATCGTTGGTTTGCATGCAAGTTCCTTTCCATTTTGAAGGAATAGGACCAAATCCTTCATCACTGAAGCTCTCAGACTCCGGCCAAATACCTAAAGTTAATATTTTTAAAACAAATAATGATAGAAATAAAAGCATCTCACAGTGTGATAACTTGGTTTCCGCATAGAGCTGGGAAAATGGGTGCTTTTAATTTGGCTCAAGTGGGGTTAACCAAAATATTTTTGTGAACTTTCTTGTGTTTTTCTTTAATCAATAACTGGTGTGTAGAATATGGATAAAAAAGTTTATTATTTCAATAGTGATTTATTATTGAATAAAATGGTTTTTGCATAAAATTACCCAGACTGCTTGACTTGATGGCTGTTTTGTTTTTACTGAACCTTTTGATTCACCAATTTGAGATTAAAAAACATCACAGTAATCGACCCATTCATAAGTAAATTGACAAAATTTGAGGTTCTGTGGATAAACCGGTGTCCATGACGCCTATGATGATATCTGAAGCTGCATATGAACTTGAAATGTTGTATTTAGCACTTGGTCTGAAGTCAGCTTCTACACCAGTTTGGTATTTCAGGAAATCCCATGAGCGTGTTGTGTGAAGCTTCAAGAGTGGATCCGGGAAGACTGATACAACCCCTGGTTCTCGTGCAATATCGTTTGCCTCTTTTTCAGTTAAATGGGCAGCAAATCCCAAGAAACTGTTACGGTAGTTATGCACAACTGCATTCCTCTTCCTAGCTCAAGATAAGGTATGGTTTCTCTTAGACGATATGCATCAACAATATTAAAGAGAAATCTTATTGAATAGATAAACATGTGATTGAGATAAACTTGCAAATTGTAATTTGAATTTAACAATATCCCCAGAGAGTAGGACATCAATGTACTATATAATCAAGTCTTAGTTAATGAAATTACGGAAGGATTCAATACCCGTTTTTCTGTTTCCATTAGTTCCTCTCACAAACTAATACAAAATCATAATCGGGTTGAGCCGGCTGGTTGGGTAATAGGTCAAAATGTATAATTTTTCTTTATGCCCCACCCGCCTATGTGGGTTGACCCAAACACCTGTTGTCTGGATCCTTTGAACTTATTATTTTATATAAATAGTGTTTAATTTTTCAAAACAAAATGCTTATATGGTATGAGAAGAACACTGTCAAAACTAGTATAGATTTAGTGCTAGTCAAAATGGTTGAGTCATGGTGGGTGTTAGATTAACCTGCCTATACAATTTCTGGAAAAAGTATAATATAATTAAAGGGTAAATTATGATTACAAGATTTACATAATGATCTAATCTTTTAGAATAAACAAATTTAAGATTAACCTGCCTATATGTATTTGAATGTCATTTGGGCTACTTTTGACCCCTTCCTCATCTTAACCTGATTCATTTATAGCTAAGTTTTAAATTCAACCCATTTGATCACTTCCAGTTTATTGAGTTATCACATATAATGAAGGAAGTTGAATACTTGGGTAACTTCCGTATACATTATCTCCAAAATGTACCCGTTTGACCCGTGTAAAATATAGCACAAATCTGCTTACTATAAGTAAACAGTTTGAGTTCAGCTTACAAGAAAAAAAAATGGGACCCATAAAAACAAACTGATGAATTGGAATGGACATATGGTGAGGTTGTTTTACCTTTCTGCTAGGGAAGTTAAAAGTAGGTTATGGTTATTCCTTGAGGTAGCAGCAGCACCCATATACACAATATAAACTCCATTGCTTTCTGCTTCATCTGCTTTACATTCTCTTAACAGACATATCAGAAAGATCAAGCTACACAAAGCCTGGAGACTTTTCATCCTTTTCCCTGCTTTCTTTATGATACACATATACATCTATATTTATACATTAAAAAACATGTGCATATATGTATATTTGTGTGTGTGTGTGTTTTTGTGTTATATAAAATATATATATAGAGAGAGAAAGAGTGATGATGAGATAGAAAGAGAGAAGTACTAAGGCTGGAGATACTACATACGCATGCCCATTGCTAACTGAGGTTACCATCCCCATTGGGACTGTGATGTCGGTATAGAGTAAATCCATGAAAACCAGTAAAAGTCTTGATTTTATGTTCTTAATAAGTTCCTATTTTTTAAACTTCTTTCACCTGCAAACTATGATTCGCATATTAATGATTATGTGATTATATTACTAATGTAATCGCAATTATCGACTTCAAAGAGTTCATGATAATAACATGGGTGTATTTTGTTTGTTTCTTCAGCCTTCTAAAGACAAGTTGTATGAACTTGCAGTTTCATGTGCTTATCGCCAAGTTTTCGGCCTTAATTGGAGGTGAGATGGTCTTGGCACATAAATTACTTACAAGATATATTTTTAAATTTTTTTATCTTTATATATAATTAATTTATTATGTAAAAAATTTATATGTTATCCACATTTGTTACATATTTCATCATTAAGAAACCTATTTTGGTTTACAATAACATAATTGGACTTCATAATTCATTTATTATGAAAATGTGATTATGATTCTAAAAACAATATGATAAAACATACTATGAAGTCCGGAATAATAGATTTAGACATGTGGGAATGGGACTACATTTGGGAAACGTGTATTTCGTGTATTATTATTACCTATTAGTTCCTTGAGAGAGAAATGTTATCAACCAAAACTAGTAAACACTAATAGATTTGTGTTGAAGTATGAATATAACATGCAATCTGAACTTTAAAACTCCTTCATAATATTTTGGGACGTTGAGTAGGTCGTGTTTCTTAGTTACGGACTTAACTCGACATGAGATAAATTATACATGAACCTGAAAATGCTTGAGTAATACATAAACCTGAAAATCGTATCAAACGTGTTTAAACACAATTGTTTTAACGCAGTGTTTTAACTTTGAGGTGCACTGTATAATGTTTAAAGTAAAAAATGCATGTTGATTAGATTATGTAACGCAGTGTTTTAACTTTTACGCATGTTACATGTTTATTTTTCGGTTATACAATGGGACTAGTGTGTAAATAGACCTAATATTGTCATAAGTAAAGGTTTTTTTATGCTATCAAATCAGGTTAAATGTAGTATATATTTTGTTATTACTTTTTTTAAACATCAAAGATTAAATAGTAACTTACAGGTGGTGATTCAAGCATAAAATCACAATTGTTTTCATAAGATATTGTTATGTTGTTTTTGCATAGAATAATGTTATAACTAGGACTGGAACCCGCGCGTTGCCGCAGGGTTTTTCTTGCAGTGCCGTGGAAGCAATATTAACACATAAAAGCAAAAATTATCAACATGTTTTGGTGTCGAAGTGTCATGATAGTTTATACATTAAGAGCATGTTGACATCACCTATCGCCCATCGGTTATTCAAAAAGATACTTTAGTTAGATATGTACATGAATGTCGTGATATACTGACCGGGGGATGTATAAAGACAAGTTGCAGTTAGTTGTCCAACATCATAGATA
>BJCN01284792.1:6484-17576 GCA_018326445.1 Flaveria brownii
AATCCATCAAAAGATTGAGTGGTTTTTAATCCCTGCAACAAATGATCAAACGAAATCAATACCAAAATCACAAACATTCTTTCAACACCATGTTGGCAGAAAGCAATCACAAGAAATAGTATTATTTGCACAAGAACAAGCAAGAATAAAGAATTTCAACAACGATTCATAAGGAAACTGCACCTTGATGATCTCGGGTGGCGATATGATCGGATGAACTTCTTCAGATCAGTCTCCATATACTTGAACACAAGATACAGAACAGTGTTTCCATTTTTATTAACACCTTGCTTCACACGTCCATCAGCCTGTTTGTTGACAGTAATTGTAATCAGATGATGATTCAGATACAGAAATTTGAGCACTAATTCAACAAGAAGCATACAATCGATCTGATAGAAGTTAGGATAAGACTCTAATTTTGACCAAAATTTGCAACTATCTGATAGAAGTTAAACAAAACGTTTCAAATCAGTATATTTAAAAATCTGAAAATCAGAGAAGATAAGCCCTAAAACTCAAAGCAGAAGAAGATTCATGAAACCCTGATAAATTTGAGTACCGATTCAACAAGAAGCATACAGTCGATCCCTAATAAGACGGTAATTTTGACCAAAATGTGCAATTATCTGATAGAAGTTAAACAAAACGTTTCAAATCAGAACGATTAAAATCAGAGAAAATAAGCCCTAAAACTTAAAACAGAAGACGACTCATGAAACCGTGATATAATATTGAGTACCAATTCAACAATAAGTATACGATCGATCCCTAATTTTGACCAAAATGTGCAATTATCTGATAGAAGTTAAACAAAACGTTTCAAATCAGAACGACTAAAATCAGAGAAAATAAGCCCTAAAACTTAAAACAGAAGACGATTCATGAAACCCTGATATAATATTGACTACCAATTCAACAAGAAGTATACGATCGATCCGTAACTAGACTGCAATTTTGACCCAAATGTTCAATTATCTGATAGAAAGTTAAAAGAATCAAATCAGAACGATTGGAATCTGCTCCAAGAAGATAAACCCTAAAGTAATTAAATTAGAAAAACAGAAGAAAATTTACCAAGACCTTAATAATCAGATCTGAAATAATGAGTTGAAGATTAATAATCAGAAAACAGTAATGAATCTTCATTTGCCGTATGTGCCTTCACCGACCTTCAATTCTCGGGCTTCTCAAAAGCCTCCATTGCTGTCTTAATTGGTGGACTCCATTGTTGTTGTGTGTGTTCTAAAGTTGCAGAATGAAAGAGGATTTATAGTGAAGAAGATGAAAGGGGGTCTGGTTCTATTTTTCCGTTGTCTAACGGTAATATTTTTCTTGAATTTCGGATCCGAATCTTTTCTGTATTTACTTTTTCTTATGTTATCATTATTATTTATTATACAAGAAGTTGTTATATTTCTGTTATGATTTTCTTTGATCTTATCACGTTATTTCAATTTTATTTTATTAGACATACCTGGAGATATATTTTATTAAGAAAGCTACATGGAGTAGAAAAGTATTTAGTTTGCTTTTGGATTTTGTTAAGCCTCGATTTATGGATCTCATTTTCATTTTCGTTTGATTTGGTTTGTTTTACGAGCAAGTTTTCAAACTTAGCATCACCCTAATTTTATTTTTGATTCAAACAAACTTTTTAGAATAGTAAAAAGTAAAAGGTTATATGTACTAGAAATGATTGGCATGTTTAATTCGTAAAAATGTCATAGGTACTAGAAATGATTGGTATGTTTAATTCGTATGATTATTTATTTTAATTTTAGACATGAGATATAGACATGTAATCTCTTGTCGACTCTAAAGCTTGCGTTAAAAAGCTATTGCTTTAGCCCTTAAAATTTTGAAGCATTTTATTTAAATAGGTTTCGATGATTCTAGTTTTCATAGGTAAAAGAATGTTGGAGAAAACTAAAGAGGTGGTGACGAGAGACTCAGAGAGAGTGCACAATCGATCTTCACAAGCGTTTCCATGGATGGTAAGTTTATCGGGGCCAGTGTTGATTACTCAATCTTAAATTTGGATTTTTATATTCTTATGTTTGATTCACTTGCTTTTGTTCGATTGCATCTCAAACTTATCAAATTCCAAACTAGAGTCATGCTTCTCTTGTTTTCTTCAACAATTTGTTAAGGCAATAACCGCACAAGCCAAAAATTAAATGCGTCTACTTTATGAGTTTCAGCTTTCTTAATAATATGCCTCAACATGATCATATATAATCGACATGGTAGTTTTGTTGTTGATGGGAAGTAGAGTGTTAGTGTTAGGGACAACTTGTGTTAGGATTTAAAAAGTTTGATGTTTATGGAAACAACAATGCTAGTAGTTATTATGATTTTGATATTTAGAGCCACTTATAAAAGTGATTGCAATTCCCATGGAAACAATTACACTCAAACTAATGGTCAAAACATATTATATACTTTATGTGTTAGTTATGGAAACAATTACACTCAAATAATACAATAATTTAAATAAAAATTTGAAAAATAGTATGTATTCCTTCCCTACTTGACATGTATGCAACTTAAATATCAGTAAATTAATTACTATCTACATCCACAAAATTGTGTGCTTTGGAAGAAAATTATATAGAGTAAAACGGTGCTTTGATTGACAAAAAGAAGTTCTTTTCAACATGTTTGTCCTTACGAGACTGACATCAAATTGATGCATCTAGTAATCGTGCATTTGTAACTTACCACAAAACAAGTACTTTACGGCAATCTAATTTAAGTTAACAAGCACATTATTCTACTATAGACCTTTGCACAACCCAGCAAAGAATTTACAAAAAAACAACATTTCTCCACCTAAAATGCAGTTATGTCTTATTATTCAAATGATCAAAGATTGGGATGCTAAAAGAGCTCCTCATACAAATTTTGAGATTTTAAATGGCGCCATTTGAAGGAGAAGACATGACCGAAAGAACATCCGCCACTGATGACATGGCGCTTAGAGCAGCTTTCAAAATGTCCTGAGAACAACCTGGTTTCACAATGCTTCGTACCTACGTAAAATTCAAGTGTCATAAAAACAACCACCAAAATTTATTACCACACTAATGTTTTACTTTTTACTAACTCAACGTGTAACTCGTTCAATCCCTGCAGTCATTTTTAATGTCGTTACTCAAGGCCTGTCAAACCTTGATCATGGAGGGTGACATATCAAAACGGGTTTAGTTTGAGTAATGTATTAATAAAACACTCATCTAATTATTTTGGAGGTTGTAAGCATTTGAATCACAGTAACAGCTTGTTTTCATGAGAATGGGTTGAAATTACCTTGTCAAGATATGCATTTAGTTCTTTTATACGGCCCATATAATCCAGGTCCTGAATATGTAAGCTAATGGTCCTAGATTCAGCACCTGGGCCGTCAAATTGAACAGGCCCAGGATTTCTGTAGACATCTTCCATCAAGAATTTTGTTGCATTTTGTCTGAGCATCCTGTAGTAATTAGTAAACTTGATTATATGATTCAGAGAGTTCTTGAGAAATAAATAAGTGATTGACTTTTTAATCTATTATAGTTTACTTTCTTTCTACAAGTAACCACGAGTTATGCAAAAATGTTAATCTAAAGTAAACTTTAGAATGAACGGTGTAGTGATGAATTATTTGCAGCTAAAGCTAATTTTAACGATTCAATTTCAAAAAAAACAATCACTCAAAATATATGTAGCTTTCACATATGGTTAGAATAGTGATAAAGAGTAAATTACACATATCGTCCCTGAAGTTTGCTCAAATTCACATTTCATTCATTGGATTGAAAAATTACAGGTTTAATCCAAAGGTTTGAAAATAAATAGCACGTTTCATCCCTGGGTTTAATGGTCGTTAATTAATTTCGTTAACTAGCTGCAAAATGACTATTTTGCCCTTCTTCTTCCTCATTCAACCCCATCTCAAACACCACCACCATCATCGCCATCTGTAACCACCGCCTTACACCATCGGCATCAAACCCACTAAACCGCCACCACCATAATCTCCATCACCCACCGCCATCGACGACCATCACCATCGCAACCCACAACAGCCACCACCGCGACAGCCACCACCGCGACAGCCATCAACCACAACCCAAACAACCATCACCTCTGAACTTATTGTACCGCACCAGCATACCACCATCGCCTGTGACCCCATCGCACAACCACCACCACCAGAATCCACCTGCAACCAACATCACCGCCTTCGATTCACGCCAACCTTTCTGCGTTTTAGGAGAAACCATCGCCACCATCGTTATCGGGCGCCGAGGGGAGTCTAGAAAGGTTGTGCACTCGCCGCCACTCGCCAGATGCCACCGTCGCCACCGATAGCCGAAGGAGTGGTGTGTGGTGGTGGCTTGTGGTGGTGGCTTGTGGTGGAGGTGGTGGTGGAGTGGTGGTGGTGGTTGAGATGGGCTTGAATGAGGAAGAAGAAGAATGGCAAAATGGTCATTTTGCAGCTAGTTAACGGAATTAATTAACGGTCGTTAAACTCAGAGACGAAACGTGTTATTTTTTTTAAACCTTAGGACTAAACCTGTAATTTTTCAATCCCAGAGACGAAAGGTGAAATTTGAGCAAACCGCAGAGGCAGGGGACGATCCGTGTAATTTACTTTATGATAAATGAAAGAAATGTGAAAGAGAATATTGAGGACATAAACCAGTTTATATTATATTATTGTATAAAAACAAACAAAAAAGTCAAAATATTTGATACTTTTTTCATGATAAGAGTGATACGGTGACTTACTCGTATACTTTGCCCCTTAAATCCACAGTAGCATGGTGAACAACAGGTTTTCCTATAATCATGGAACCAGAAGCACGACCATATTCCTTTACAGCCATCATAGCCTACAAAATTCCAAATTGGTCCCAGAAAATATAATGCATATGTATCTACAATAGCTCTGACAAATGGAGTCATGTCTATTAAAAGATCAAGCTAAAAGGGGATGAGACGTTTATTACTTATAATTCCGTTTATTCAAAGACTCATATTGTTACAAATGATAGTTTGTGTTATCAAATTTAACATGTTAGTTACTTATAAGGAAGTTATAAAGAGGGAAAAAAATTGATTGCGAATCCACCCGGCCAACCCGACCCTCTCAACACATGCTAAAGTATGACTTGTTTCAACCCGAATTTATTTTGCCCACTACCAAACCAACACATCTTTGAACCCATTATTGAAGAGCAACAAGAAACCATACAGTTATTGGAGCAGCACCACATCGCCACTTGTTTATAGAATCCTTCAAATTAGTAACAGTGGCCATATAACCATTCAGACCAGCCGCCAGAATATGGTAACAAATATGTCCAAGAACCTATAATTAATTATTAGCTCACAGTTACATGAAGGATAATTAATGTTCACCATTAAATATGGAATTTAATGGGGTTCAGCTGAAAACATACGTAGGCATAGTCACAATCGAATTTTGAAGGGAGAGAACCGCGAGCTTGATAGCCCAAAAAGTGACAGATGGCAGTAAATTTCTTCCCTTTGTATGTCCCTTCTTTCTGTTAACATATGACATAGATAATGAGTTCTTATAAACCATGATGAGATACAAAAAATAATAGTACTAGGCCCACAAATGGCGGTTCATATAGTACCAGTCTCTTGGTCATTTCTGCTTCTACAAGTACAGCAAGAAGCTTTTCTGTTTCGATCTGAAAGCGTAACTCAATTAATATTTTCAAATATAATATGCACCCTTTTTCTATGATGCTAATCTAAGCACCTGAGACAGCTGAGCCGAATCATCTGATGCAGGATATAGAAGAAGCTGTGGTACCAAAGATCATACATGAGAAATTACATTCATAGAAAGCTTACATAGAGGATTAGAGGTGGCAAAATGGGGTAAAGGGTAGAAATAGGTCGTTGGTTTTAGACTGAACACTTTATGTCTTTATGCTCCAACATTTTAAACTTCTTCTGATAAACATGAGCGTGTCTGATATGATTATAAAAGTTTTATTTCATTAGTAATCCAGTTTTTTGAATGAAATGAATTAGAAGGTTTTATGCCTTATACATCTAGGGGGACTTAGAGCCCATTTGACGCGTTACCTTTTTAGCTAACCTTTTTTTTACTATTAGATATAAATCATAACCCAAATTAACCCATTCAAACAAATGTGTTGAAATAGCCACCTCTAAGATTAACTGAAGGGCATATCTCCATATGCATAGATTTGACAAACAAACCTCTTCTCTAATAAAGTGTGGCAGAAACTGGAATAAGGCGGACGCCCAAGGTGACAGTTGTGACGGTATTTTATCTTTAGAAATACCTTGTCGAAGAAATCTATGGATTTCCTGAAAACAAATATAATGCCACATCATCATGCAAAATAGAATATTCTAAATTAAAATGAAAAGATAGACATGTATATAAAAATGAGGAGTTTATAATAACTCTTTCTACATGGATACACAAAGTTTACTGGGCAAATCTACTACTTTAGACTTAGGGAGTTACCTGCAACAGTGCATTGACTTCAGGAATGCTTTCTATAAGTCCTTCTGGAAGTAGGATGACACCATGGTACTTTTCTGCCAAATTAACAAATTTTAGAGTATAATTTGAATATTTGATAATACAAACTACCAGGTTGGCAATAACAGAAAAACCAAAAGTCACATACCTTTTTCCGCCCTAGCTTGCACGGCATCACAGATTTGTTTTGTTATGTCATAGATGGTTAGTTTTGAAGCAGCAACTTCTTCACCAAGAATAACCTAAAAAGAAGGCATAGAAAGTTAAGAAATCCAACAATCATGAAGCTAAATTTAGTTTCTGACAGGAAAGAATGTGCACCATGTTGGGATGTGACTGCAGAGTGCATTCCAGTGCAAGATGAGATGCCTTCTGACCCATCAACCTAACAAAATAATAATACTGGAAGGAAATATTGATTTAGATAATGATTATGTCAATAAATGACACGAAATCAAAGGGAATGGAGCAGCTTCAGCTATTAAATAGTCTCTCCACTTATACATTGATCACTTCATCTTGCTAAAATCCAGCAAAGAACATAATATTTAAGCATTAACATTGGTATATCAAAATGTCAAGGGGTTGTTCAGATAGATAGGTGTCAAAATGTGTGGTGATGATGGGTCGGGTAGTGTGTCAAAACATGGAAAATTTTAATACAAAAATAACTTAAACTTATTTCATAAAACGATTCAGGAGGTTTTAAGCATGTAAATATATATGAATGACTATCAACCCATTTGGAATGTTTCTTTTTCTGCTTGAATCCATTAACTTAACCCAGTTAACCCGTTGGAGATAATAAGCTGCCCAAATCTATGAATGGGTTTGGGTTGAAATTGCCATTTTAAACAAAATTGGGTAGATTACCTTCTCAGCTGAAAGAGCATCCGTGCAAAGGTTGCTGATGAGCTGAGAGTCGACCTAAACAAAAGGCAACCAAGGTGATAATTTTATGTTCATGCAGACAGAATGAGTTATTTAATCAGAAAACTAAGTCTAGTTTTTACTTTTTAAATAGGTAATCTTTTAAATTAAATATTGATTTGCTTTGTCCAAAGAAAAAGGAATTTTTACTTTACATCATACAGTAAAAAGATAGTAATGGAGATGATCAAGTAGGTTAGTGGCCCGTCAATGATCCTTTAACCGTTCAAAAAAATAAGTAAAAAGATGATACCCATAGACCTCAAGATATGTATTCTTAAAACATTATTATCATATGTTTTTTTAGTTTCAAATGCAAAGGCTTAAATCTATTAAACAAAAAGCATACCCTCTATATCATCTTTAAATCTTTATTCATGTGAAGTTGTCTAAATCATAGGATGCACACCTTACAAACCGTATCGAAACCAACATTAGCTTCCACAAACTGGTTCTTGAGATCTCCATTCAATGTAACAGGTACTCCTACCACCTGAAATTTTGCAAATGTTTTCAACAGAAAAATATAACTATAAACTTGCATCTTGGTTTATTACAAATTCATGAACCTTTGTACGGCATTTCGCTTGGGAAAAAGTCTCAGCAAGGTGGGCAGCATCTGTGTTTGATGTTACCCCTTCGATTTTGAAAACAAATGACAACGTTAATAAACTAAGAAAACAAGAGGTCAAATATCTATCACTAATTTAAAGGTGGCAATTTCAACTCGTTTATATAGATCTATCCATGTTATCTTTTATCTCAAACAGGTACTACAAGCAAAACTATAAATATTAGCTTAAAAAGAAACGAGTCAAATGGGTCGAAAGAAGTTTTTGTGGATCGGTCTAACCCATTTTGAGAAGTGCACAAAAAAAAAAAAAAATCACCTATTAACCAGCCCAACCGACCTGCAATATTGCCACCTCTAATCAGTATCATTTTATGCATACCTCCAACAATGACAAGGCCATCCAATTTCAAAGCCTTACATGAAGCCATTGCAGCATTGACTTGTTCTTGTGTTCTTATTTGATCTTTTGTTCGTCCCAACAGATCATAACCACCTTTAGAGGATTAAACAATCATAATTGATATACATCAAAGAAGAAACATTACATTCACAACAATGTACGTGCTTGTCAAGTTACCTTGGTTTCTGTAGGTTGCAAGGACATCATCTGTGATCTCAAGTGTTTTTTGAGCAAATAAGCCTTCAGAACCACCTAGTTACGTCCATGGAAGAATTTACTTGATAATAAACCAAGTTACCCTCAATTATAAGATAATTATGTTTTTGGTTTGGTCGTTACAAAAAGAATTTATGATTATTCAGATTTAAAGTTGCAACTGTCCAACTTCAAAGGCTTACATGTATTATTCAACTGGTTATCTCATTCAGATTACTTATAAGCAAATATTCACTTATGTTTAGATCACCCAAAACAACTATATAGATAATCATAGGGAAGAAATAGAGTTCTAGGTGCTGTTAATAAAAATAGAATTCTATGTCATCAAAAGTTGATCGACAATGCTTGTTATATTGACACATCATGAAGGCTATTTTTATATTTAGTAGAAACTAAAGAATAAGTTATAGCTGTGTGGGTTAAGGGATGCAGACACACACACAGAACTAATAATATGCTTACCCAGAAATCCAAGCAAAGTACTCTCAGAGTTATGAATTTTAAGAGCTTCATGTAAACCCCATACAACATTGTGTCCTCCAGGAGATTGTCTACCACAGAAAACCAATCCAACCCTGACAAACAGTAATCGACATGAGCTCATGCTAAATATGGTATACACTACTAGAATGGAAAGTTTGTCAAGTCCAATACAATCAAACCATGATGTTACACTCATGATAATAGTCAATGTTAGAGGTGCCAAGATGGGTAAGTTGGGTAAAGGGTCTAAAGCAATAGGGTGACCATATCAAACCCGTTCGACCTATTTGACTCGTTCCCCTTTTAGCTAATTTCTTTTATTTGACATAAAACACCAACCAAATCGATCAATTCATAGTAAATAGCATAGAATTGCCACCTCTAGTTAGTTTGAGTAGTTAAAAAGGAAAGTGAGCAAGAAGAAAATTGCATACCTGATTGCAGGATGCTCAGTAATAATATGTGCATCGGGTACATTGGATGTAGCTCTAAGAAAATGAGCCAAAGGTTGACCATAAGTGTAAGGAAATGACTGACTGATGGCACTAGCACCAGAGACATCCACAGCAGTAGTTGCATCACCAAATTCTACTCGCACAGTAGTTCCCTATCAAAGAGCCCATAAGACACGGTTTCAAACATATCACTTCTACGAATCTAATCACAAATCAACCATCAGCAAAATAAACAAACTGCACAATCACATGTACGATCAAATGATCAACCACATGAAACGGTGAAGATCAATTAAATTCAATCATCAAAATCATCATATATAATCCAGTCAAACCTCTAAACACCACTAAATCATGAAAACAAAGGGTAAGTTAGAGAAAGTGAAAGTGAAACCTCAAGGCAAGGGGGAAGCTGCGGTTTGTAAAGCGATCGAGCATGTTGGAGATGAGAGAGATCTCTCGGGAGTCCGTAATCTGATTCCATTTTTGTGCAAAAAGCGGTTGCTCTGTTTTTACGCAGTCGTTTGTTTCTGTGACTAGAGGAATAATATCAATTTCGGTGTGTGTGTTTTCTTCAGCGATCAAGTGGTTTTATTCAGGAATCCGCCATTGAAGAAGCTTCAGCTTCTGGATTATGATGTGATGAAGCAGTGTGTGTGAAGAATTAGAAAACAATGGATGCGCCGTTGAATATGAACGTATAGTATAGCACACACAGTGCATACCTTTGTACGACTACGACGCCCCATATTATTATTATTCGTTTTGTTTAATAACATTTGTTCTTTGTTGTTAATATTTTATTGTCATTATATTCGGTTTGACTGTTCATATGCCGTATAAGCCATCAAAATCAGTGACCGGCAATTTCCGGTCAATTTATTACACGATTAAATCTGTTTAATAAAAAAATATTTTTTTACATTTTTGAAAATAATTAAAATCAAAAGGCTAGACTCTATTATTTCACATTTTTTATTCATAAAAACATATAAAAAAGATTATAAACATAATATATAAGTAGTTAAACAAGTCTTTTGCATGTTTGATATGTGAGTTTTGCGCGTCATCTCTGACCTGTTAAACTTGATAAGAACTGTTTTGTCACACCCCAACCTGGACGGCGGAAACGTCGAGGTGTGAGGGATACGATTGTTCACAGCCACATAACGCTATGTTCAAATGTAAACACTTCATTTAATAGTTTTCATAAAGGTTACAAACATATGTCCCAAATATGTTCAAACAGAATTTAAACATGTTATAACATTTCGTTTTATTAATTAGGTCCACGTCCTAGTTTATTGTAAACTTCGAAGACATCTTTAAGCTTGGGGGTTACCTGAAACATGATAAAATAACAAGTCAACTAAAAATAGTTGGTGAGTTTCCAAGGTTTTCATACATAATATGAAAAGTTTATAAGTAGCAATTCAAGTCATAGGTTATAAGCAAGTAAGATTATAGTACACATATCTTTACAATCA
>BJCN01284797.1:0-11261 GCA_018326445.1 Flaveria brownii
CGAGCTGTGATCGCACCCGAAAGTTGGGTGGATTTGTGAGTTGTAATTTGGATGATTGAACACACTTTAGAGGTGTTTTCCAGGTCGAAGTAGGTCCACGAATCAATTAAAACCGGTTTCGCGTTTCAATTTCGAGTGATTTGGTGATTTTGGGGCTCGCCGGAGCTCACCGGCGGTGGCCGGGATTCCTGGCCGGAAAAACGGGAGGGGCGGGGGGGTTGGTTTTGAATTTTAAGAATTTACACTTATGGTCCCTGTGGTTTTGAGTTTATTATTTCTGGCTTGAAACTTTTAAAATTTAGTTTCATAATTTACAAAATACCCCCCTGTACTTAATTTATATAATGATTATTCTTTATATATATATATATGTATATATATGTTTATAACCCATTGTTATTATTATTATTATTTTTATTATTATTACCATTAACATTATTATTATTATTATTATTATTATTATTATTATTATTATTATTATTTACATCCACGCATCGAACAAAAAAAAAATCAACTTTATTTTAAAAAAAAATACGAAATGTTACACATGTATATATAGACATGAATATGAAACCCTGCCCAATCATATAAAGTTGGGACTAACACTAATCTCTTATGCATTCTACACTCCCTTAAGCTGGAGCGTGTGCATCATATGATCCAAGCTTGTTACATTTATGTTCAACCTGAGGGCCAAGAAATATTGTTACAACATAACTTGTTACTTAATACTAAAACCATGAATTATAATGGAGATATATGCTACTTTTGTTCAATTGATTATTAGTGTGATTTGCATAATGAAAACTACAGTGTTAGGGTATGTGGTTCATTTGATTTCTAGTCAATTTATAATGCATGGAAAAAGACATCCTCCCATTTATTATCTTACCAAGATGGTATCCAAAAGGCTTGAACTATGATTTCCACATGTTGGACTTATCAGTTTATGGTTTCTATAGGGCTGATGAATGGGATATAAACAAATGGGCTTGGGAGGGAACAATGAAAGTGGTAAGCAAGGGAGAAGTGTGTATTATCCGACTTGAAGATAAGACAACAGGTGACAATATTTCCGTTATATGTTTACGACCAGACATGATCTGGGCTTGTTGGTAACAGGTTAAAGTTGGCCATGATAGATTGGCAAATTTTAGTGTAGGAAGTAACAAAACTCGGTTGGGTTACGCTGATCCAACTACACTTTTTGTTCTTTCTTTAATCTTGTAAATAGTTAATGCGCTGAATATACGTCAAACCATATTATTAAAGTAATTGTATAACATGGTTGAAACAAACAATCTAGGACGTAATAAACATCTTGTTTTACCCCTTAGACCCATCTCATTTTTTGCAAATGTTACTCAACTACAACCTAATCTGCCCCATTTTCTTATAAATGGGTTGGAATTGCCACATCTATTTAGCACTTAGTACATTTATGGATTTTATAATTACATATTTTGATATGCAGGGGAACTCTATGCTCGGGCATTTTTAAGAGAGGGAGAACCTCATCCTGTAGAGCCTGTAATTGATAGCAGCCGGTAAATAATTCTCTAATTCATGAAGACTTTTGGAAGTATCTTTAATATCTAACAATATGTGTTTACTAATAACTCAATCTCAAATTATGGCTTATAATTTATAAAGTGTCCATTAATATTTTCTCCCAAAAGTAATTTTACATGCATAATGATGCTGAGTTCTATCGATTATTAATACCACATCACTACTGTTTCTAACTGACAATTTTATTGACTGCAGATATTTTGTTTTACGTGTGGAAGAGAGCATTGGTAAATTTACACGCTTTACCGAATTATTTAATTTTGTTATTGTAAATTCAGTTAATTGTTTCTATTAATTTGGTAAAACATATATACAACAAAGTCTCAACTAAGAGTGAGACAAAACTGGAAACAATATATACAGAAATAATTACAGATTTACTCTAAATATACACTAAATAAAACTAATAGCTGGGTCCTTGTAGTAGTAGGACTATTAGCTGAGATATTTGTTATTATGGAATGTATATCCTTAGCCGATTTATAGGCTAGTTTGTTTGGAATGATTGAGATTGTAATCTGTTACTATTTAGATAGGGATGAATGTACTCTATATATTCAAGAGCAATCGATGAGAATACACAAGGAAATACCAAATGATATGGTATTAGAGCTAAAACCTGCGCTCTGATTCCGGCAGCCGTTCACCTCTGTTGAGGTGTGAAGGCCTTTGGGCTTTCGGATGGAGTTATGAGCCTGGCCCATTGAAGCTTCTTAAAACCCTAATTATTCTTATATATAGAGCATGTCATTGTATTGTAATCCGTTCACCTCTTGTCCATCGGGTTTACAAATGCTATAACCTTAAAACCCACCAAATCACCATCTCACGACATGTTATCTTTGATGAAACTAATTACCCTTTTTCCACTACTCAATCCCCTTCCCTACATACTTACAACTTTCTAACCGACCCTCACCTTCTAATATGGCTCCCGCAGCCCGATCCCAACCAGGCCAAACCCGCCTCCCCCAGCCCTCTCAAAACATACTCCCGGAGAGACAAAAATCTCCCACCCCACCGGTGCCTGTTTTCCAACACTTTCCAGACCCTATTCCTGCTAGTTCCCCTCCCCTCACCCTTACTGACTCCACGACGGACGCGCATACTCCGGCCAAACCCTTACCAGCCTCCACAACAGCCTCCCCACCATCTCAGGCTGCTTCGCCACCACCCCCCTCTTTAGCTCCTTCCCTTCCGATCCCTTCACCACCACCGCCTCCACCACCGAGAACCATTCATACCCGTAGCATGTCTGGCATCTAGAAACTCTGCCAACCTTTTCCTACTAATCTCCATGCCTCAGTTGCCATTTCTCCTATTCTCCGCAATCCCTTTAATGCTTTACGTAACCAAGATTGGAATAAGGCCATGACCGACGAGTTCTAGGCTCTTATTGACAATAGGACTTGGGAGTTAGTGCCTAGACCCGTTAATTCCAACATTGTGCGAAGTATGTGGATTTTTAAGCATAAAACTAAATCTGATGGCTCTTTGAAAAGATACAAGGCTCGTTTTGTTTGTGATGGCAGGTCTCAGCAGGTCGGCATAGATTGCGGGGAGACATTTAGTTCGGTGGTTAAACACACAACAATCCGTACGGTTCTGGCCTTAGCTCTATCACACTCTTGGCCCATTCACCAGCTGGATGTCAAGAATGCATTCTTGCACGGGCATCTTAGTGAAACTGTCTACATGCACAAACCCCCTGGCTTTTAGGACCCAACATATCCTAATCATGTTTGCTTGCTAAAGAAATATCTATATGGGCTGAAACAGGCACCAAGAGCATGGTACCAACGCTTTGCTAACTACGTCTCCACTATCGGTTTTCATCATAGCAAATGTGACCACTCACTTTTATAAAAGGGTCACCATACTACGTACCTGTTGCTATATGTGGATGACATAATACTTGTGACGTCCTCAAATGCTCTTTGCCATACCTTCATAAACAAATTGGCTGCTGAATTTGCAATGAAAGACTTGGGTCCGTTGAGTTACTTTCTGGGAATCTCTGTTACTTGGTCTCCTCAATCCTTGTTTTTATCTCAACAATAGTATGCTTTTGACATACTCGACCGTGCAAGAATGTCCTCTTGCAAACCTAGCAACACTCCGTTGACACAAAGTCAAAACTAAGTTCCATGACGGGGGCTTTCTTGGATGACGGGGGTACAACTTATCGTCAACTTGTCGGCGCTCTACAATATCTCACATTCACCCGCCCGGACATCAGTTATGCAGTACAGCAAATCTGCATGCATATGCATGCCCTACGAACATCTCATATGAATGCTTTGAACGAATACTCAGGTACCTTAAAGGAACGTTACACTATGGATCCATCTCAATAAGTCCTGAGTGACTTCTCTTAGATCTTACACAGACGCTGATTGGCAGACTGCCCCGATACCCGACAATCTACTTCTGGATATTATGTTTATTTGGGCGATAATCTTCTTTCCTGGTCCTCGAAACGCCAACCCACCCTGTCACCGTCTAGTGCTGAGGCATAATATCTGGGCGTGGCTAACGTTGTCTCGGAAATATATTGGTTGCGCCATCTTCTAGTAGAGCTTCATCATCCGCCAACACATGCCACCATGGTATATTGTGATAATGTCAGTGCCGTATGCTTGTCTTGCAACCCTTTATAGCACCAGTGCACTAAACACATTGAGATCAACATCGATTTCCTCCGGGAACAGGTTGCACGAGGAGAGATTCGTGTATTGCACGTCCCATCTCGCTATCAGATCGTAAATATCTTTACTAAGTGCCTCCCTCAGATCCTGTTCGATGACTTCCGGACCATTCTCAACATCCGTCCTCCTCCTGCTTCGACTGCGGGGGTATATTAGCCAAGATATTTGTTATTATGGAATGTATATCCTTAGCCGATTTATAGGCTAGTTTGTTAGGAAGGATTGAGATTGTAATCTATTACATATTTAGATAGAGATGAATGTACTCTATATATTCAAGAGCAATCAATAAGAATACACAAGGAATGCCAAATGATAAGGACGAATGCCTAAACTGGACTTGAATCTCAACACTAGCTGTTTTGACAGACGTTTAGTGAATATATCCACGTATTGGTAATTACGAGGAAGGCCCAAGATGCGAACATAACCGATCCGTACTTTCACATGCAAATAAGTGTCGATGTTTACATGCTTGGTTCGTTGGTGATGTACCGGATTTTTAGTTAGATAAACAGCTGAAATGTTATCACAATATACAATAGTAGTCTGTTAGTTCAGAAGATGGAGCTTTAGAAGAAGATTGTGCAACCAACTTGTCTCAGCAACAGTGTTGGTCACACCTCGGTATTATGCCTTAGCATTGGAATGTGAATTGATTGGTTGTTATTTAGAGGACCACGAGACTAGATTGTTACCAAGAAACACATGGTACCGAGAAGCGGAACGTCTCATGTCAGGACAAGCCCCCTAGTCAGCATTAGAATAAGTTGTTATTTTCATGGACTTAGTGGGGTGTAATGTGGAAGCCATGTTGTAATCTGCCTTGGAGATATTGGAAAATACATTTCAAGTATTTAAAATGTGGTTATCATGGAGCATGCATAAAAAGGTAGGCGTGCTGTCCAACATAGGCATCTGACCATGTGACTGTTAAATACTATAAGGCGTCAGACTTGGGTACGAAGTACCATTTGGTAATGGGTTACCAACAGAGTCACTAAGTTTGGAATTAGGGTTAGTTGGAGTGTAAGATGGTTTGCAAGAGGACATGTTGTACAAGCAAGTTTGTCTACAACATATGGAGATTAGGAGGATAGCCCTTTATTAGGAGCTTAAACTTTGATCCCATGAAAATGATGAAGATTACCAAGGTCGGTCAAGGCTAATTTTTGAGTTAGGGATGACAATCTCATGTACTAATCTGTCATCCTAAGCATGTGGTGCTTTTGATTTCCTTGAATTCCTCCAAGGTCAGAGGTTTACCTGACTTAGAGGATGGTTTGGGAGATGGGTGGATGGTTGATTGTTGGGTGGAGAAGGGTTGAGTTCTGGGCAGTGTTTTGGGTTTTAGAATGGGTAATTGTGGTGGTTGTTTTGAAGCAACGGGTGAGGATGATAGTATGGCTGATGATGTAGGTTCAGGGGTGTATGGTTCAGTGATTGGTTCTGTTTTAACTGGGAAGGGAAATGGTGTGGGCTTAGGTTTGGTTTGAGGTTGAGGTTGTGGTAAAGGTTTGGGTGTTGTCTTCGAGAGCTTTGGTAAACCTCCTTCCTTCTTCCTGAGCGAATGTCAGCCTTGATGTCACTGACATGTCGTTGCAGGGTCCTATCAGTCATAGGACCAACTTGTCTGCCAGAGAAACCATGAGCTCTGATATATGCTTTCATCCATGCTCTGTCTCCCATCTTCTTGGCCTTGACAAGTTCTTCTTCTTTCTTCTTCTTATTTGCCCTCAGCTTTTCCCTGGCTGCCTTTCTCCTCTCCTTATTCATTTGATCTTGTTCTTTGTTGACAAGCAACAAGATCATGTCATTGTCATGAGGAGCTAGTTCCTCAAAGGAGTACCCCCTTGAGTTTAAGAAAGCTATCTTTTCTTCTCTCAGCTGCCGTTCAGCTTCCTCTTTCTTCCTCTTTTCCTCTTCCTCTAAGGCCAACCTTACTACTTCATCTTGTTCCTTTTGTAGTAGGGTTGCCTTTTCTAATTCTACCAGCTCCTCAAGTGGTAGGAGGAGCATATCTTCATTTGCTACCCCAAGATTCACAAGATTGTCAATAATCTCTACTCTTTTTCTGGATGATGGCCTCCTGAGACACCATAGCTGCATTGCTACTTGCAGCTAGGAGCTTTCCAGTGGGGAGTCTACCTTTTCTTTTAAGCTTCTCCAACCTTTCTTCTTCTAGCAGTTCTTTCGTAGACATTTTCTTTTTGCCTTTGGTGTCTACGGAAGCTTGATCCTTTGGAGACTCAGTTGTGGATGATTCAGGTTGATGAGATGTGAGTTGAGCTTGTGAAGATAAAGGTGGTTGTTCATGAGGAGTTGTAAGAGGGTCTTCACTGTTTATCTCAGAGGTTAATTCAAGGATTGCATTTGTGATAATTAGATCATCAGATAGGGAGGATAGTCCTTCCATTGCTTCCATTTCAGCTTCGGAAGCTAGAGCAATTTCACTGCCTGTCCCAGCTGATTCAGTTGCTGGGCCATCAGTCCCCATATCCCCTTCGAAATCAATCTTAGGTTCAATGTGGACCTTAGGTTGACCAACTCCTTCATCAGTGGTAGGCGGTGCATTCAGCCTTTGAAGTTCTTCTGCTCCAAAATAAGCCATAATAACATCTGGGGTTGGGTGTTGAAGAGTAGAGCTCAGTAGGAATAAGGTTAGGAATCTGTGAAGATCCATGAGCATCTTTGAGTGCACTTGAAAAGTGATAGGAGGTAGCTCAGGGAAAATAGTTGCTTGTGAAGCTGGGTATTTCGAAGAAACAGTTGTGAGAGCCAAGCTTTGCTCTTCATGTGTTTCTCAGAACATTCTCCCCCATTTTGGTAGCATCATCTTGAGAGCTTGATGAGATAGTGGAAGAAGTCAGAGAGACTTGAATTGGTACATGCCTAACAGATCTCTCAATCTGTGTCTCAGGTAGTTGATCCTTGAGATATTTTATCTCAAGTTGCTGAGTGGCAGACCTAGTCTCTAAAGTTCTAACCTTGAACTCAAGGTCTGAGACTTTAGAAAGCAGGTAGTCAATTGTGAGTTGCATTCTTCCCTCATCTTCATGAGAAGAATCACGGGGAGATGAGATAACATACCTTGTATGTTCATCTGCACCACCAGATGTGATTTCTTGGCACCCTGGATTCATCTGCTCACTAATATCCCGTTCAGAGATATCAATGGGCAAAGTTGACGTAGATTTAGTCTCAGAAATGTTACTACTGTTTTGAGAAGCCGTTGAGACACTCTCAGTAGTAGCAGCTAAATCTACATGAGTCCCCTCCACATCAGTGGGACTCACCACAGTTTGGCTTTGCTGATGGGGGCTAGAAGTCAGAGGTTTCTCTAGGTTCAGTTAATCTTTGGATAGGAGAGATAAATCAACATCATGACCTTGGAGAGACATGAGATCCTCATCAGTACTGGTAAGTAGGTCAGTATAGGATATGAGGGATGTACCTAAAGACCCGGGACCTTGATCAATGTCTAGAGGTATAGAGCCTATGATTTGTCTGTCCCTTATTGGTTGCTCAGGGGAGTATAGTGACTCACCCTGAGGGCTTTTAGCTTGGGTTTGGGGCTCATGGGATTGAGACTGAGGAGATCAATGCCCATATTGAGGTCAAGGGAGAGGGATGGTTGGACCTCAGACTGAGTGGGAGCACATGTTTCCACTCTAGTCTTTTTGGATAGAACTGTAGGGGCTTGTTCAATCAGAGAAGATTGAGCAAGGGTTCACTTGGGACGTCTGTAATATAGATGTGTTATGGGACGAGGAACCAGAATTGGTAGGGAAGAGGTCAAGGTTGGTGTGGGTTCATCACTTGTGGGGTTGACAGGGATGTCACCAGGAGCCATTGGCTCGATCATACCTGGAAGAAGAGCAGTATGTTTTCCGGTGAAGTTGTTTGACACTCTCTTCAGAACTTTGAAAATGGCCGGCCTCATGGAAGGGATAGAGAGAGTAGCTGCACAGACAAGCTTCTCTTGATCTAGCTCACAGTTAATAATATGCTGAATGAACCTGGGATACATGTAGAATGTTTCCCTTTGAAGGTTTCCTCTGAAGGTTATTCAGCACAAATCTGGAGTAGTTGAACCCGAGGCTTTTCACCAATCCATGAACCAGGCATCCGAGATCATAAGGAATTTGATCCCATCCTCCGGATTTGTTGAATAGGCAATGAAGAACAATGTGAAGCATGAACTTTCAGTTGTAAGAAAAATTGAACTTGTAGACCGTTGACCTGCTTACATCGCCACCATACCCCATCTGGGCATAGGTTTCCTCCAAACCCGACTTTGTGAATGTGATAGGAGATCCCTCATCATGAATCTCTAAGTGTTCTCTTATGGTCTGTTCAGAGATGACCAAACTTTGGCCGGAGATTATTGACTGGATAACCCTAACTCCATTTAGAGTGGCACTTTTGACCATTGGCTCAAAATTCAGCCGTATGGTTGGAGTAAACAGTGGGGTTAACAGTTAGGGCGGTGTAGTATGTGGACTGAAGGAGAAATTGGATGATTTCGGAGAAGTCGGCATCCTTTGAAGAGTCAAGGAGTGCCACTTGGTTGTGCCGAGGGTTGAAAGCCATTCTTGAGGAAAAACAGAGTAAATTTGAGAGAGTGAAAATGAAGAATGCTTAGGGCTTGCAAAAGGGTAAAAAGATTAAAGGGAGATGTCGAAAGTATTTAAATGTGGTAAAATGGGAAGTGGAAGGGATGAAATGACAGTTTGGGTGTATGACATGAAAGGGGCGGTAAGGATAAGGTATTTAAATATTCCGACATGATTAATAAAATCTTTACCTTTTTACAGAGTGGGACCCAAAGATTTATAGTACACAGTAAAGTTTTTCTTCCGAGAGTAAACGTCTTCCGAGTGTAATATCTTCCGAAGCCAAACTTACTTCCGAAAGTAAGTTTACTTCTGAGAGTAACAATGGTTTCCGAATGAAGATTTTATTGTTTCAGAAGTAGATTTGATAATGTACTTCCAAAGCTTAAAACTTTTCTGAAGATAATATAAGTTAAGAAAAATTACCTTCGGAAGATAAACAAAGATATCTTCCGAGGAAAAATTTCTATTCGGAAGAGCATATACTTGTCATGCAGATTAGGAAGAAAAACCTTTTGTACCAAGGCATAGATTTGTTTGACATAGACAAAGACATGTTGAAAAAGGTTTTCATATGAGATAAGTTAGTCAATATTTATCATTCCAATTGCTGTAATCAGATTTTTAAATCTTTGTTCATCAAAAGCTTTGGTAAACAAATCAGCATATTGTTCATTTGAGTCAACTTTGACTAGTCTGATCAGATTTTTCTCATGAATATCTCTAGTAAAATGATACTTGTCAATGTGCTTTGTCTTTAAGTGCTTGACCGGATTTTCTGTAATGGAGATGGCACTCTTGTTGTCAATGTGAATAGGAGTCTCCATGAAATTGAAGCCGTAATCCAACATCTGATTTTGAATCCATAGCAACTGATCACAACAACTAGCAGCAGCTATGTATTCTGCTTTGGCAGTTGATGTTGAAACACACGATTACTTCTTGCATTGCCATGAGATTATTCTTCCACCAAGAAATTGACATCCACCTGATGTTGATTTCTTGTTGATGTTGCAGCCTCCATAGTCACTATCAGTGTAGCCATAGAGATTAAAATCTTGATTCCTGGGATACCAGAGACCCAGCTTGGGAGTTCCTTTGAGGTATCTAAGGATTCTCTTGGCAGCAACTAGCTGAGACACCTTTGGGGCAGCCTGATATCTTGCACAAATGCAGGTGGCAAACATAATATCAGATCTACTAGCTGTGAGATACATCAGAGATCCAATGATTGCCCTATATAGATGTTGATCAGTATCCTCCCCCTCAGAGTCAGGACAAAGATTGTGATGTCTGGGTATAGGTGTCTTTGTGGCTTACAATCTTTCATTTCGAATCTTTCTAAAATGTCATTGACATATTTAGATTGATTGATAAAGAATCCATCTTTCATTTGCCTTACCTGGATTTCAAGGAAAAAGTCCATTTTTCCCATGGAACTCATCTCAAATTTCTTCTTCATAATGCTTTCAAAGTTCTACACATTTGGTCATTTGAGTAACCAAATATGATGTCATCAACATAGACTTGTACTAGCAAAATGTTATTTCCAGACTTATGAACAGAATGTTGTCAATGGTACCTCGAGTGTAACCATTCTTCAGGAGAAACTGAGACAAAGTCTCATACCACAAGGCAATACTCATGTATATCTAGTAATGTTATCAACAAATAAAGAAGAATTACTAGAGGTGCTTCAAAAACCATATTATGGAAAGCATGCGGCAAACCTTTGTTGACATTCTATCCGGGCTTGTATAAGTCTATAAAGTGAATTTTGAAGACGACATACATGAAGGGTTAAGAGTCCTCTCGAAAGCCCGGCGGTTGGAACAATCAAACCTATGGCTAACCCCTTCCATTACTCAATAAGTCGCGCCCTAACTTCTATAAAGCTAAAAACGACATTCCAAAGCCCAACCTTACTAAAGAGAATCACGTGTTTAAGGACCCAGATGGAAAGGTAACCAATTCCTCCATAGTTACTTTCCTTAGTTCCCTTTTTCAGAATCAGATTCCATCCGACAGGGAACCTACATTGAGAACTTTCTTGAAGATTCTTATGTAAGAACGCATTCTTGACATCCGATTGGTGGATTGGCCAAGACCGAGAAACTATTGGTTTAATTCCGGAAAATCAATCATGGGATGGATGAATTTTTATTTATGGAATACTGTGTTTCCTATTTAGGAAGGAGTTGCGAAGATAGAGAATAAGGTCTGTAGATTAAGAGTGGCATCGTGGAATGTAGGAACATTAACTAGTAAGTTACTAGAGTTAATTGATGTGCTGAAGAAACGTAGGGTCCACATAGCATGCCTGCAGGAGACTAGATGGCGAGGTGGGAAAGCAAAAGAGTGCGAT
>BJCN01284827.1:0-13799 GCA_018326445.1 Flaveria brownii
ATTTTTGATATTAATGTTATTAAAATTATTATTATCATTAATATTATTGTTACTAAGATTATTATCATCATTAACATTATTATTATTATTTTTATTATTATTATTATTATTACTATTATTATTATTATTATTATTATTATTATTATTATTATTATTATTATTTAAAATAATTTAAAATTTAACGCCGAAAATTTACGAGATGTTACATATAAGTTTAGAGAAAAGTTACGGGATAAAGTGATTTTTTCGTACGAGTCGTAAAAAATTATCACGCAAAAAGAAGCGTTAAGGCTGGAATTATAACGCAAGTGTTAGAATAAATCATGCAGAGATGGAATTATCACGCAATGAGGTATTCTTGCATGATAATTTCATCAATGCGTTGATACTTCTTACATAATTATTATTTGTTATTGCGTAATAATTTCACCCTGAATTTCATATACTTCGTATAAAAAAAGACACTTTGTATAGTAAATCCTTATAAATTTATATTTAAAAGAGATTCACTTTTACTATGCAATGCATAGAACATTTGAAATCATAGAAACGAATTTGGATCTATTAAAATAAATTTGGTTAGCCTTTTTACTTATTAACTACTATCATAAACTTCCCACTACTAAAAAAGTTATTCTATTTTATTTTGTGATAGCTATACATCTCCATTAAACTAAACTATATTTGCTGTTATACCTTCTAAATAATAGCATTTGCGTTGGTATATTAGTGTTAAGTATTTTAGTGACAAAAGTTAAAAACTTTTTATTATTTATTTTCAGTCTTGATTAAAGTTATTTAAAACTCTTAAAATGTCATATATAAAAAAAGTAATAACCATCAACACATTCCCTTATTTCTTCCAAATCCAAATAACTTGAGATTTCATTTTGAATCATGATACAAAATCATCAACCAACAAGTATAGTAGTATACGCAATCGAATCAACCACAACATCACTATCAATCCAGAAACCCTAACAATATCCACCTTCAATCCTCCTCATACTCTCTCGAGCAACAACTGCGTGTGAAGACGATTTCAACGGCGTAGGAGTAACCTGCAGGAAGAGATAATTACCAGCAAACAGATCACCGAAATGCGATTGACTCTCCTTAAGCCTCTTCAACACCTTCGCAACAGACGTCATAATCACACGAGCTTTTCGCCTCACGAACCTCTTCATCAACCTCGGGATCTTCATCTTCAACCTCTTCCTCATGTGCAATCGCTTCGGCCATCTGACGATTCTCGCCTTCGATTGATCAATCTCGATGTCGATTTCGTCGTTTCTGAGCGTCTGGTAGGAGAATCCGGTGGCTGACATGGTGATGATATTGTGATGGAAGATTTAGGAGGTTTGTGGTGGAATTGGAGAATTGATGATAAGTAGTAGGTGTTGGTGTTGGATCCATGTGATGTGAAGGTGAATGTGAAGGTTTTTGATATGTGGTGGTGGTGGTAGGGTTTGGTGGTTTATGAAGGTGTCAGCTGTTGGTGAGTAGAGCATTCAATGCATAGCAATGGTGGAAGGTGGGCAGAGCACTAACTGATGCAGGTAACAATATCTAACTACTACTCCATTGTTATTATTATCATTATAATAACTTATTTGAACACTTCAATATTTTAAATCAACACTCTAAAATTTATATACGGGTCTTATAACTCTATACGCGTCGTATAGGGGTTTGTATAGCTCATACGGGGCGTATAACCCTCTGACAGCCCCTGAATTTTTTCTCGTAGTCGGTGTCGAAATTTGCTATACGCGTCGTATAGAGGGGTCGTACAGGACTATACGGGGCGTATAGCTCTCTGACAACCCTCTTAATTTTCCTTGTTTTTAGTGTATTCGACCCTTACACCGTGTATGAACTCATACGCGACGTGTAGTGGGTGTTGATTTATCTAGATGGGTGTATCATGTATGTGGCCTGAAGTTCATCATTCATGATATATTGATTTTAAATGTAGAGGCAGAGAGTGTGTGTGAGACTGAGTTAAGGAGAATGATAAGAAGAATATGATTGTTTCTTGTTTTTTGTAACTTCACTTATCATCTTTAACTTCTTTTTTTGGTTTATTTGATCTTTTGTCGACTTAATAATTTTGTATACTTAATATTTCTATTCCATTTTTATTATTTATTATATTAAAATACCTCGCCATAGGGTCCCCGGGTTTAGATATTTTATTTTAAATTTTGAATTAAAAGGGAAAAAATTAATAGCGACAAGCTTATCGCGACGACATGTCGTCGCGATAGGTGACAATGGCGACAATGTCTATGCCGACGACTTTTTTTGACCTATTGCGACGAAACTACGGCTACTACTACTATCGCGACGACACGTCGTCGCTGACAGGCTATGACGACGACAAATGGCACCTATGGCGACGACATTTGTCGTCGCGATAGGGCAAAAATCTTGTTTATATTAATCCAAATTGTCGGTGGACTTTTTTGATTTTTTTGACTTTTAAATTTTTTTGTATTTTTGTATATTATATATTATATATATGTGGTGTGGATTTTTTTATTTTTATTTTTTTATATTATATATTATATATAGCAAAATTGAAACATGTAAGGTTATCTAGCTTGCTGGTTTGTGAGCTCTTTCACTATTCATAAGAGCCGGGTTCGAGTCTAACATTCACTATACTTTGCATGCTTTCTTAATTAACTCATATTTTAGTTTTTATATTTTAGTTTTTCATATAATAGTAGTAGTAGTTCAAATTATATTTATCTTAAAAAAAATTTATTATATAATATTACGTGTTTATTTTTATGTGTAAATTTTGTTTGTAACGAGTTGTGTCAAATATTATAATTTTATTTCGTTGGTATAAGTTCGAGTTACTCTATGTTTTGATATAAATTTTGCTAGGAAATATGTTAAAGCGAATGTAATCTATGATTTATCATTTGATGGTACAAATTCGTGTTACTACATGTTTTACGTAAATTTAGTTTAGAAACAAGTTGAGTCGATATATACTTGATCATGACACGTACGTTCACCGCCGCAGCAACGTGCAGCGAGTTAAATAACTAGTTTATATTATTCCTGTTTTTATATTTTGGTAGTCTAACATAATTAAGCATCAACACTTAATATTATCTTCATTAAAGTCTACTCTTGTTTTCTTCCTCTAGAAACATATTAATTATCCAAGATAATCTGATTAAAATTAGAGGGAACCTATTTTATGTTAGACTTATTTATTATTGTTAAGGTTAGAACCTAAACCTTTAAAAGAGACAAAGTCAATCACTTCTTTCTGACCGGTTGCTAAGTGGTTGAAATGAGTGTGGGTCTAGGTTATATGCAGATCATAGTAACCATACCTTGTGAAGTGGATGTGCTTGCAATTTGCATTATGATGATGTAGGGAGAAACGGAGAGAGTAAAAGGTTGTTTGGTAACTTTTGAATTATTAAATGCTGAACTAATAAAAAGTCTGAACCTTTCAGACATTTGCTCGCGAAACAAACAGTCTGAACTATTAAGTGCTGAGTCATTAAGTGCTGAACCATTCAGACATCAGAACCATTAAGAGTCTGATTTAGATACTACCAAACAACCCCTAAGATGAGAGAGAGAGATGAAGATTTTGATGTCCATCACTGTAACTTCATGTCGAGTTAAAGAAGAACCAAAAAAAGAAAGCTACTAGCAGGATGTGAGCAGCAGGACACCACCCGCACCACCCGCACCACCTTCGGTATAATCCGACCCATAATGGGTAGGGATGAGTCCACCATGTGACCTTATGCTAAGAATCTAAAACAGAAATATAAGATTGAGTTAAACCAAAACCTAGCTTCTTTTCCCCATTGACAGAGGAAAAAAAGGTAACTGATCATGTTATTAGATTAAGTGATTCCTAACAATTAATTAAATTATAATGTATTCCTTTTGATAAAAATAAAAGCAGATATCAATGAAAATCTTTATACCTCATATCACCTGGTTTTAATATACTAAAGAGTCTCTAAACTTGCATAAATGGAGAAATCACTTGAACCAGATTTTTTTACGTTCAAGTTTTTTTTAGTAATTTTTTAAAATTCACATACTTGTGAAAATAATAACTTATTACCTCTTATATTAGTCAAATTTGACAAAATAACATTTAACAGAAATCTTTACCATCTTACATTTACAAATTTAAAATAGCAGCATTATTATAATGAGATATATAAGAAAATATGTTACTTTTATGTTATTATCCACTAGTCCACTAGCTATTTATAAATCTTGTCTCCTCAACCACACAGGTCAAGTCGAATTCAAGATAATAGACTAATAATGACATGGAAGCTTCTTACACGTGTACATAATCTAGAAAAAATATCAACAACACTGCATAAATGGACGCATCACAAATATAATGCACGAGGCCACTGGTTCAAGCTCAAATATCAGCAGACTCGAATAATATTACAGATATTTGACCCATACCCAAATACGGGCTGTAAATAACCCAAACATATATAATAAATTAATTTACAAGTAACCACAAATACTCTTCCTCTTTACAAATCCAGAACCGTAAACTAAACAAATTTAATATCATCAGCAAACAAACCTTTAACTCGTATCAAATCAAACCAGTAGAGCAAAAGCAGCCTTAGTAAAGCTTAATTCTGGTTTCGATTGACCTCCTACAAATCGGGCACGACTTGAGCGGTTGTCCACAATCACAACATGTCTGCAAAAAGCAAATGATATAGTAACGGCTCAAAACAGATAATTCTTCATGCTGGTCGAAACGGGTCAGGTTAGATCAACCCAATCACTTTTGTCCAGATTTTTTTTTCTTTTTTAAAAAAATTGGTGTCTTGGATATGACTATAAAGATTGATGTCAACATAATAATCTAGTTTTGTCCAAGTAACATGTTTTAGGTGGTTTATGTACTGATTAGCAACTCGTTTCTTTTTAATTTATTTCTAATTAGATTTTAGCAATGTTGAAAGAGGTATACCTGATGTCCACAGCCAAAGGCCATATCCTTTGGGTTAGTTAGGCAAATGGGGCATAGCTGTAATAAAAACAGAAGATATTAATTAACAGTTTCTTCTCATAAAGAGATGACATAAATATTTCTTTTTGAAAATAAAACCAAAGCAAGAGGATATAATGAGGACGTACCTGGTTTTCATAGGTAGAACCTGGGATAGGTGGTGCACTCTGCTCTACACTAGTCGGAGGGTAATAAGGAACAGCGGTAACAGGGGCGTTCTGGTCATAATAAGGTTGTGGGTCCTGAAAACTAGTTGAATATGATGGCTTTCTGCTGTTAAAAGAAGGTGCAGCGTGAACTGGGGGAGGAAGGGCGACACGTTTGGGAGAAATTCCCTTGCGAGTACTGTTTGATTCAAAAACAAAAGATGTGATATGACAGAATAAGAGTCAACACAGGTTAAACCTATGAAACCAAAAGGTGATAAATGGAAAATAGAGCAAGTCAATTTACCCGAGTATATTCAGTTCGATTGTTGCTTTATATTGAGTAGGAATTTCCATTAATGCTGCAAGAGCAAATTCTGTCTCCTTTCGGATTGGTGGCACATTTTTGGCCATGATTTCCGTGAAATTCACGAACTTGCAATTAAAAGTGAAGTAAAATGAGAACATATGTTTATATTATAGTTAAAATTATCTCACAAATATCCACTGAAAATTAATTAGAGGTGGCAAGATTGACGGGTCTGCTAGCGAACTAACAGGTGAAACAAGTCAATTTTTGTAAGGGTTGAAACAAGTTGGATTGAGCCAAGAGCACTTTGCCCCATTTTAATATTATTTTCAAACAGTTACAATATTTTACAAAAACAATTTTATTACAACAAAGCGATTTAAGAGGTAATGTGGATTAAAAATACCATACATGAATTTAACTATTTGACACGAAATCATGTCTCATTTTTCTTATATTTGAACCATTTGAGATAATTAAAATCCAAATTAATAGGTAGAAATTGCCACCTCTCTAAATCATACCGAAATTAGCAATTATTGATACCTGGAAATTGTCAAAGCTGCGAGAAGGGATATTATCATCAAATTCCCTCATTGTGTCCCATGGCCCGTCACCAACTCCAACTAATACAATTGATAGAGGAAGCTTGCTGTAAAAAATAATATCTCATTTCAGCTTGAAACCATTAAAACATTTTAAACTTATTAAAGCTGCAGAATTACCTTGCTTCAACAATGGCATCTACAGTTTTTTGTTCTTGGGGACTCAATTGGCCACGTGCAGTATCCACACTTCTTGTTACCTATATAATTCACAATATTGAATTCCATACAATTGAAAAGAAGCAAATTTTAACCATGAAGCTCATTGTCATCAAGCAGACCCTTAATTTAAATTTTGACTTTTTAACAGACAGAAATGTATATGGAACAAGAGAATATAAAACATTACCTGACCATCCGCGATGATAACCAACACATGGTATTGTCCACCGCATTCTTCAACAATTGTCATAGCCTTTTCAATTACAGGGGCGAATGATGTTGGGCCTGTGGTGACAACAGATACACATTCACCCAAAAACAATATGATAAAACTGAAGTAGGAAGCCTAAACGAAGAAAATGTAAGAAAAGATCGACACACCTGCAAGCTTTAGATGGGGTAGAATCTCCCTGTACCTATGCAAGACTTCCTCAAATCCATTACAACACCTCTCTTCTGGATAAAAACTGAAAACATCTTGATCATGTGTGGATGCTGCCATTTAAAAGAAAATGTTTAAGATATTTCCGAATCAATATTTCTGTTTTTATTCTTATAAAGAATAAATTCTTGGCTTACAAAACTATACCATCTCCAAATCCATAACAGGGGATCAAATTATCTTCGTCAAAAGCTGCTAAGGTTTTCCCAATAATGGATATTGCCATTTCATAAGGATTCAAACCATCTCCAATATGATGTAAACTTTTTCTGTGGAAGGATCTTGAACCTATTACCAAAATCATGGTTAGCATAACCACTGTTGTAATGTAATATAGACATTATCAAGAATCAGGGCTGGCTCTAAAGGGAAGTGAACTCAAGCTAGGGCTTGGGGCCTCCACTTGACAAGAATTATAATTTTACCTGTCCACTCATTGCTCTTGGTGAAGTCAATACCAAGAATAAGGTTAGACGACTCAAGCCCTGCCCGTGCAAGAGCCTCACTCACCTGCACAGAGAAAAATAATATATCATTTAAAATACAATATAACTTCCAAAAGAACTACACGTAAAGATAGAAATGCACAGAATTTGTAATTCCACAAACAGCCACAAGATTCAACCACAAAGAACTCATGCATGCTATAATTCAAGACCAATGCTATACAAGACAGCATAATAATAATAATAATAAAAAGGAGATGTTATCAAGATTGTAGGATACAAGTCAGCATACAAGAATATGTCCAAGCATTCACAGACAAAAACATTTTCCACTGATAAGATTGCCATACAGAAACCGGTCCAAGTATAATGAATATAGATGCCATTATGAAAATGCTAAGAAATCAGAATACTATAAGAACTGTATGTGATGGTACCTGTTCCAATGAACTGTAACTATCAGCAATTGTTGAATATCTCCTGTCAAACTTACTCTGCGGTCTAAGTGGTGGACCGCCATAAGCTGGAGCTTGAGTTGCAGCCGCTGGTGCAGGTGCAGGTGCAGGTGCCGGTGCTGGTGTTGCTGCAGGTGCAGGATGGTGTTCTGGTGCATATGCTGGATATGCATCCTGAACTGGATAATTTTGTTCGTATTGAGATGGATGATTTTGCTCGTACTGAGATGGATAATTTCGCTCGTATTCAGATGGATACGAATACGAAGGCGGAGGATAACCTCCGTGCTGATTTCCAGAAAAAGACGAAGTTGTTTGATAGGATGTAGACCTATAACTCGCGTCCTCCTCCCTTGAAGTTTTAGCACCCATCCAAATCCAACTAATTTAATCCACTTAACTCCAAACTAATCTTCCCTAACAACAGCCTTCTGTACGTAAGGTAACCTCTGATGATTAACACACAAAATCAAATCACAACGCCATACTTATATCAAATCAATATCACAACGACAAATAACATAAATATCGAAGACAAACAGTAATGAAATTCTGTGCCCTAGAAATCGATCGGTGCTATAAAAACCTAATAAGGCGATTACAGATGAAGCTTCTCCGACGTTAATTTCACGTATATCGTCCCGCAACTAAAATGTTCGAATAAAAACAGAAGGTAGATAAGCAATCCAACAAACATCTACAGAAAGCTTTGAATTCACACAAGTTCGTCAACACACGGCACCAGCATGTCATACGATCGATATGCGTTACAACAGACCAAAAGTGTAACTAGATCAGCGAAGGTTTGATGATTCAACAACAACAGTGAATTCGAACATTCGAATCAGTAATCAAGCATATTCAGAAGAGTAAATCAACAGATGATGTAAAGGATAATGAATCTAGATGAATGATTCAAATAGACGAACCTGATTAGATCTTCCGAGATATTATATTAAAAATATGATGCGATTGACACTTTGCTGATACTTGTAAGAACAACAATGGAGGAATCCGATTAATATTATTACCACAAATGAATGTAAAGGATTTGTTGTGATGATTAATATTATTATTTCTGGTTGATTCGAGATCGGTGCCAAATGATGTGTTAGGTGGAGTCTGAGTGGGGGGTGTGGGAGGAGTATACGCTACCGAAATGACACGTCAGCATAAAGGATATGCATTTAGCTTTTACAGTAGGTCGTTAGAAAAGATATACACCATGAGAATTGAGAAGATTGTTTATCACTTTAAACAGTAGGCCGTTAGAAAAGATATTATGATTGATAATGTTATTGTCTTTGCTATCGAGTCGGGATTGTCTGCGTAAGCGGTCTTTCAATCTTCCAAGATAGAGAAAAGACTTGTCACCACCTATCACTCCCAGACACTGCTCTTAAGTAGGATAAACTGTGTATGTATGTTTGTTTGTTTGTTTATCACTTTATTGTATGTATCTCGAATAAGATTTTGTTTTTATGTGATATTTATGATTTATCATATTTTACCCGGATACCTATTTTTGAACTAACTTATATTATTTACCGAAAAATGAAAAACTAGAAAGGACCTAGAAAACTCAAAATACAAGCGTCAAGAGAATTAAATGCATATCACGTCAAAAACATGAAAAACTTTGCAAAGAACAAGGAATGCATGTCATTAAAACCAATCTTGATCAAAACTTTTACCTCTATTTGATATGAATACAATTGTAAGAGTATAATTAAAGTGGACAGATTTACATTTATGATTTTGTATTGTTTATGAGTTAAACACTCCCAAATTATTAAGCATTTCAAATGTTAATACTGGCAATGGTTTTGTTTCATGTTGCTTAACAAAATAGTGAAAATACGATCATTATCTACTATTGGCAAATTTATATATTGCTTTAGTACACAGTAAGGCATATAAATCTCTTGACCTGTTTACATCTATAGTTTTTTTGATTTACAAAATGTATATGTTTTTAAAAAAATCATAAATATATGGCTTACTTCTAGCCTACCTCTACGTATTTCATTTATTTTATAATACAAATTTATTTCACACGGTCCCAACATTAACTAGTTGATTTTGTTAAAAGTCAATGGCGGCTGGTTGAGCCACCGCCAACACAGCCAGTGTTTCAAAACGTTAACAATCCATGCAATTATGATCGCCTGTTTTCGATTTTGTTTTAAAGAATAGATGTTATCTTAATAAATTATGATCGCCTATTTTCAGACATATTTATTCATTTCCAGTCAAGACCGACCTCAAACTCCCTCGGAAGAAAGCCTATAACTAGAAAAAACTCATGATTCAACCTTGAGTATTTTGTTAAAAGTAAGACTTAGGGGCTGTTTGAAATGGCTGACCCGGCTTCTGACCACTGACTGGCTGACTCGGTCAGCCAGTCAGCGCGTTTGTTGTTGCTGACCGCATCGTCTGACCCGGTCTATTCATCTGACCCATGTCTATTTTGAGCTTTTACCCGGTCAGATTTGAAAACTCGTCTTACTCGGTCAGCAGGAGCTGACCAAGACCTTCAACATCAAACACAGCCTTAAACTCATAACCTTCTCATATTTACATGTCATATGTGTTTCCCGTTAACCATCTGGACTATGAATCATTGGTTATGATTCACCTACCTAATAAACAATACAATCAATGCTTTTTACCAAAATTCATTAATTTCTTTGAAATTAAAAAAAAGTGGTGGATCAAAGATTCTAATCAAATTACCCCATACCATGAAGGAGACAAGAGAAAACCTGATGCAGAATGTTAAGTGATGATCAGTAACAAGTTTCTTGATGAACAAACAACTGATACAAATTTATGCATTTTGACCAATTGATTACAAACAATCAAAAACATCAACGAAAATGGTAATTATAAGTTCAAAAGAAAAGAAAACGAGCAAACTAAGTGATCAGGGGATGCATCATGTGGATTCAATCTTTTTCTTCTTCTTTGATCCCGACTCGCTCGGTTCGATTTCTATAGACATTCTCTTTGTCCTGCAAAAAAGATCACATTTTATATCAGAAAAAAGTTATATAAATTAGAAGGTATGAAAAACAAGAAGAAAGAAGGAAACATATACCTCTTAGAAATCTCTTGTGTCTCGTTACTCTCTTCACCAGCATCAGCCAAATCTAAAGACAATAATATGGACGACAGTGAAGTATATTCAAATTGCTTGCAACCAAATTTTTCAATAAAATACATAACAGTTAAAACTAGAGATCACAATTTAGACCCATTTACTTACAAATGGGTCTGATTGGGTAAATGTTTTATGACTTTTATTCATACACAAATATAAAGTGAATAACTGAAATACTGAATATCCTAGTAAACATTCAAAAACACATTAAAAACTGGGCAATGCACATTTGAATCACAACCACTTAAATAGTAGTTTTTGGAACATTTAAGTATTTATAAAAAATGGGCTAAAAGTGTTTACAGGTCAACCTGGCCAGAACAGTTTTGATCCTTACCCAACCCATCCCTTATTCCATTTAACATTTTTACCACCTAAGGTACTCCATTCCTCCCACACAAGAATCTGAGTATTTGGGCAACTTCACATTTGATTATACAATATCTGAAAAATCATATATTGATACGATTACTGAATCACATATATACCTGTGTCATCTGCATCATCATTTTCTTGGTCAATGTCTGATTCTAAATCAGAACCCCAGCGATCTTTCCCATCATCAAAGTCCCAACGGTCTCCTACTGGAGGCATCCAGAACTCTTCTTCCTCTGTGTCACTATTCTGTTCTTCCGGATCCCTTACTTCAGATATGACCTTACTAACATCGGTCTCCTTTTCTTTTTTCTTTTTGTTCTTCTTCTTCTTCTTCTTTTTCTTCAAACCATCTTCTTTGGTCTTTGGGGCCTCTTCTGGCTTCTGCTCGCCGCCTTCTTCTTCAACCAAACCGTTTGATGATTCTTTTCCAGCTCCAGCTTCCTCTTTCTCTGTTTATCAGGCACAAGGTACATACACTCACTTAGTGGCATGTTATTCTATTCCTAGGTGGTCAAAGGCTCAAGGCACACCCCAGGCTCAAAGGGTGAGCATGTCTCCTAGATACAAGGCGCTTAGATACAATCATACAAGGCGCTTAAAAAGGGCCAAGGTGCACGGTGTAAGCAAGCCATTTTAGCTGTTTTTAGACATGTTAGGCTGTCTTAGACATTTTTTTTAAATAGCTTAGACGTGTTTAGATTGTTTTTTGGCTTGTTTAGACTGTTTTAGATTAGTTTAGGCCTGTTCAGACTGTTTTTCACTTTTTTACAGGATGTGGCTTGTTTTATTCAATTTTATTGCACCTTTGCGAATTTGCACCTTCATGGATGCAATATTTTTTCTAGCTCTGTTCCAATAAACTAATCTGTATCTGAATTTAGAGCTTAGTCAACTAAGACAACTTTTTTAACTTCAAATTTGAGGAGAATTTATATTGCTGGTTTATAAGAAAAATCAGAAATAAATATGTACACATACAGACGAATGTCACAGCGAAATAAATATATAGCTACAAAGCTGAAGATACATAAGTCGGACACTTGGATGTTCCAGTTAAGATGTTATATTCAAATCAGCACACAGATTCTAGTTGTGCAATGACAGGCTTATGACACATGCATATACATATGCATAATCAATCAAATGAGGACTGGAGAGAAAAGATGGTGGAGGAACATTTACAATCCTCCCTAACAAGGATTGCAGGTTAATTCTAACTTGAAAAAATCCTGACTTAATTTTGTGCCAAATATCAAAATTGGTTTCAAACAATATCATTAAGGATAACTAGAATTACGGATTCTGATCATCAAACAACATGCAACAACACAAACACCATATAACCATTCAACAAACCATCAAAACGACATTTCAGAGCAAATCAAAGCACAAACCTAACATGTTGAGAAAACGCTTTCCATTGATATGCTTCCAAATATGCTCCTCAGTTTTATTCACAGTATGCCCCGTCAGCTTGCAAATCAACTTAGACCTAAAACACACCAAAAACAAAAACCACAAATCAGCAAACCAACACTAAATTCACTCAAATCCTTCTACAACCATACTCAATTCGCAAACCCAAAACCCTAATTTCACCAAACCATTGGGGAATCAACCATACCGACAAAGAGGGTCCTGATTGAACATATTGAGTGGGGGCTTGTTACGAGCCAAGGCGTAATCGATGAGCCCGAGCCTGCAGTGTTTGGTTTGAGCGTATGATTCTCTGGCGTCGGGCGGTAACTCGTGTCCGGTTTGCACGCATTTGTAGCGGCCGTTTTCGAGCTTTTTGAACTTGGGTTTGCCTAATAAGAATTTGCCTTCAGTTGGTTCGTTCTGTGGGTTTTCAGTTTGTGGTTGTTGCTTGCTTTCTTTGTTCTTCTTCTTCCCCATGATTGTATCAACGAAGGTCAGTTGTCGATTGGTATGAGGGACTGTGCAGGATGGTTGGAGGAGAGGAGACTGGTGTTTTTATTAGGGCAAACGAGTTCTAAACAATTATAAAAACATAAATATGTTTTTAGGTGAAAAATCTTAAAATATTTCTTTTAAGTAAATTACATTTTTCGTTCTTTAGGTTTGTTGTAAATTATTATCTTTAAACTAAGAAAATTTTAGTAAACATTCTAACGTTTTAAAAAGTTTGTACGTTTCGTCCTATCTCTAATGGACGTTAAATTTGGTCGTTAAGAAAATTCTAGCCCACCGCCACCGCCGGTAACATCTCCGGCACCACCAACAATACCACCACTTATTGCCTCCGCCCCACCGCCATCCACCACCAACGCCCCCTACCGCCACCCACCACCACCTATCTGTCGCCAACTCTTCCCACACCCACACCAACTCCGGTCACCCCCGCACCCACACCCATCGCCTCCGCCACCATCCACTCCAACGCCACCCATTCCCTGCAACACTTCGTGCATGGACACAATTCCTGTGGTGTTGATGTGATAGTGATTTTGAGTGTTTTGTTTATTTGCTGCCGGAAGAAGAAAAGTAGAACTCATGATCCTGCTGATTATTATGTTCCTCCACCTCCTCTTCCACCTAAAGGTAAGATTTTTGTAACAAAATGATAACAAAAAAGGGTTCTAGGGTTTTCTTTTTGTGATCGATGATGATGATGATGTTTATGGATTATG
>BJCN01284847.1:0-13077 GCA_018326445.1 Flaveria brownii
TGTCATTCCAGATACCTTTTTATTAGAATAAGAAGATTACCTTACGCCTAAAATACACGCACCATCATGCATCTGTTGAAATTGGCGGGTGAGAATATCAATTGTGTATATACCCAAACAATGGGGCTCACACATACAGAAAACAGAGATGAATCGATTTAACAAGTTGCACTCAAAAATCGATGCTATTTAGGCGCATTTGTTCGAGATCATCATAACGATTCATGCTTTCTCTGCAACGTCCCCCTTCAGCACAGTAAGCACAAATTTCCATGATCAATTTCGATGTTGCTGTTTCGTAGATGAAAATTCGTATTTTGTTCCATAATTTAGGGTTTTATAATAACAACAACAATTCTAGGTGTGTATGAGTTTAAGTTTTGTGTTAATAGTTTGTAGAGGTTTGATGTTCGTATTTGCAATAGGACTGATGATGCTAACAATTGATATGTGTGTTTGTAGCGTAAACTTACACTAGGAGTTAAGATTGAGCTTTAGTTGCTAATGTTTTTGTGATTCTGATATGTGATTGACGGGATCACGTATAGGCAAAGGAGGACGATGATTTTTAAGTAGATTGTTGAAGACATGAAAAATTGAAATTTAATAAGTGAAGGAGGACGATGATTTTTCGGGAGGTTGATTTACTTTTAGATCAATAAGCTGTTTTCTGCAACTCTGTTTTCAAATCTGATTATTTTTGAGGATTACTTTGTTTAAAATTCATATTGCTTCTTGGTTATTGAAATAAGCAGGTTTGAGCAGGCAATTTCAAATGGTTAATTATAAGTGGTTTATTTCTCTCACAAATAATTAGAGAAACTATTTAGATAAGCAATCCCAAACAGGCAAACACCCTCAAAGTTCCTTTTTATTGGTAGTTGCCTTATTGCTGTAGTAAATAAGCAATCCCAAAATCCTCCTTATTATACCTTGTTTATGTCAATAAGCATGTTAGCAATATTAATAAACAATATCAAGTACCCACTAAGCAACTTCAGAGTGCTTAGTGCTTATTTCACTAACAGATAATCAATTAAGCAACTTAGGTTGGCAATTGAAAACACTCTTAGACTGCCCAATTAAACCTAGCGAAGAAGAAAACTACTTATAGTTCCATGACTTTCTGAAACCTATGATTTGATGGTATGTAAATAAGTTATTTGTGCATTCAAAAGTTCTTCAAATATGCAAGTCCTCCCTTAAAGTACAAAACAACAAATGCTTAACAACCTTTTCAGCTTCATAAACGTTGATAGTTTGAAGGGTTTGATAAAAATATTTGCAACTTGATATTTGTTTCAGCAATAAATTCTCTAGTCTCTTTCTTTGTAAGATCACTCAAGAATGAAATGATATATCTGTATGGTTGCTTCCAAGAACAGGTTTACTTTGGAAGCTTAATCAATAATTGCTTTGATAATAACTTAATATAGGTCCTTGTGAGATGTATAATTCCTCTAGAATTTGTCTAGAAACTTTGTTTCGGTACTTGATGATGTAATAAGTGGTTGTTTCTTTGGTTACCACTGCTCCTGAACCTAACATGAACTTACTCCAAAAGTTTGTTTCGCATAATTTGGGTCTTTTGTTAGGCTTTATCAGAAAACCTATTAAATCTATGTTTATCAATTTTTTTTGTAAACTATTTTATTATATTTTTGCAAGAAGGAAGTGTATATTATTTGGGTTCTCCATGTACCTTTTATCAAGATTGCTAGGGTACATTCGAAGGTTGCTCATTAGTCGAATCCTTGCAAGCTTCTTCTAGGGGCTATTTGAACATAACCGAACTGTCCAATACAGCAATCAGGATTGTGTTAAGAATTCAAGCGGCGCAGCGGAACTAACACACGAACACAAACGTAAACGCAAACGATTATCACGCAGAGGAAACAGAAAAAAAACGACACAAGGATTTAACGTGGTTCGGTCGGTGTGACCTACGTCCACGGGCTGCAACTAGGGTTTTCTTTATTTGCTCGGTACATGGTATATATAGAGACTAATTAGAGTTAACAACTTAATGAACAAGAAAACTAAACATGGGCCCAAGCCCAAAGCCTTCACAAACCCAATAGATTGGACCAAATGGTTTGGATATTCGGTTTTTAGAATCAGTTTGGACCAGACAAATTATTATTTTGGCTCTTGGATTGGTTTTGGTTGCTACTGTAAGAACTGAATAATAATTTTTATTTTAACTACTTTTCATACACATACAAGAATTGGTAACAACTCCTTACATGTGTTATTGTTTGCAGAAATGCCTATTTCTTAAATTTTATTTTTGTTTTGCAGAAAAGTGGTATCGGCTCATGCATCTAAGATTCCTATTTAGCACTTACAGGAGACGTTTTAATGAGTAAAATAGGTTTAATGCAGCCTAATTTATGCAAAGTTACACACTCGTATCCTTCTCCCGTAATATCATGCATACACAAGGATCCACATGGTTCAGAGGTTTCACGAATCATAAGTCCAATCTCAGAGAATAGACATCCAAAATCTTTAGTTGATGAATCAACAGTCTCTAATATTCTTAAAGACGTGCACATAGTAAGATTTAGAATCTTTTTATGTTTTTTGATCGACCTAAATGTAGTGCAAAACTGCAACAAAATGTGATTACCATTGGCATTCTAGAATATATGATTAAGTAGTATAATTCAACTACAGGTGGCAATAGTTTTTTTTGTTCATGGCTACACTTTCTGTCCAAACTTGTTTCTTTTATGAATAATTAATTTATGCATGTCATTGCAAAAGTTTTATCATTTCAACAGTAATCTGATTTTTTAACAAGAAGATTTAGGAGGTTACGCACCAATATACACATCGCACGACTTCCGACTGATCAGATCCATTTCCTTTCCAACTGTTTTTAATTGGATAACATATAACCTGAGCTGTCTGATTTATAAGTAATGGGTCAATAGTGCTACCTCTAAATTTTCCACCTGCTCTCTACCATGCATTCCTTGTGGAAAATTAACAAAGTCATTTATCTTAATTAAGTTTCATTTTTTAGTCAACACAGTTGCTAGATGGGTTTCTTGATCTTGCCATAGACAACACAAATAGGGATCTGGAGACATGTGGCGTGCTTGGTGCTTTTCTTGTAAGCTCTATGTTCTTGATTATTAATGTGAATCGCTGAAATCTTATTATGTATTCAAACTATTTATCCAATGCAATAAAAGCTTATGAGCTTTCTTATTGAACTTCTTTGTGAATGTTTTCACAAATAAGATTTTTATCTATGTTGTTTAACCTTGGTTAACTGTAGATCCTACATAGTTCATTAGGTAGTTTGATATTTGATTAAAAATTTTCTTATCATAGTTCATTAGGTAGTTTGATATTTGCTTAAAAATTTTCTTATCCCAAACATAGAAATTATGCTTTCAGCCACAGGTTCTAAACTTATGTAGTTAGCATCTTACTTTAGCTATTTTGCTTATGGAAAGTGTTACTTAATCACCTTTTGAGGTTCTGGCTATCATTTGCTTATAAATGGGTATTTTCACCTCTTAGTGCCATGTTTAAATTTTTTTCTAACCAAGTTGGGCAAGTTCATGGAAAGGAGGTGATTTTTCGAGAAAACTAAAGGGATAATGCATGTGGAGCCTACCCATGTACTCAACTTTTCTCATTAAGACCATCAATGCATTGAAAATATTTTATAGGCCACTCGATTATGGATTTAGTTTTGTTTATACCTATATGGCAAAAAACATGTCTAATGATGTAAATGCACTTATAATTTTGAAAAGACACTGATACCTATATGCCATTATATCGAGCTATCAATAAGTAACCATTTAAAGTGAAAAAAGCCAAGGGTGTCTTTGTCATTTTACAATACTCTGTGTTAAGCCATAGTTGGTATAAATGATTTTAAAACATTCTTAGGTGCCCTATAAAGTAGTTTTGATATATAAATGGCCTTAATTAAAATAATTTAATACTTGGATGGCCCCCACATACCAAATCCAAAACAAACTATGCATAAATCTTAATTTCAATATGCTAGTTATAGCTTTGTTATGTGTTACCTCATATTGGTATATAACCTTAAGTTTTTTCCCATATGGTGCCATGGTGGTTTTTTGCACTGCTATGGAGATGGTTAATGTTTTTATTTTTTCATTTTTTGATTTTGTTTCCAGAAAGAAGGGACCTATTATGTAACAACTCTTATAATACCAAAACAAAATTCAACTTCTAGCTCTGTAAGTCAATGTTTGTTTCTTTTCTTTTAGGTGTTTTCAGATTTTGTTTATGTTTTCTGTTCAGGATATTTAATCTTTTCTTTTATTTTCACAAAACTAAAATTATACGAGGCTTTATATTATTTTGTTCATCCGTAGTGTCAGGCTGTTAACGAAGAGGAGATATTCGCCATTCAAAATGAACTGTCTCTTATCCCTGTTGGATGGATCCATGTACGTCTCTTGACCCAATGATCTATCCATTAACGTGTCGAATCCTCAGTTATATTTTCTCTCTAAAGGAGCAAATGGGTTAAACTTAAATACATAGCTAAAAATGTCAAGCGGGTTGAAAGTCGTGCAATTTGTTTTAGAAAGAGCCAACACGTAATTTCAAATAAGAATAATTTTATCTTTCAAATAAATTACATGTTTTTTTCTCCATCTTTCAAATAAGTTATATGATATCTTTTCTGTATTGATCTTCAGACACATCCTTCCCAAACTTGTTTTATGTCATCAGTTGATCTGCATACCCAATATTCTTATCAGGTATAGTTCATATATGAATTTAGTCAGTTTACAATATTGAATTGGAGTACCTTTTTGCATTCATGTTATGAACGAGATAACTGAGCCAATAATAATCTTATTTGCAATCTACTTTCCAGTTTGATAACACAACATGATCAATATTCATAATTTATTCTATAGATAGAATTTAGATTTGTATCAAGTTATTCTTTTTAGCTAATGTGTATTAAAACTCAAATTAGTTTATTGGTCTTTTAACTATTTCCAGGTGATGGTACCGGAGGCCGTTGCTATTGTGATGGCTCCCACAGATACATCAAGGTAGGCCCCTTTTGTGTTTTGTATCCATTATGTAACATTGGAAGTCTTGTATATTCTTTTCTTTTGCATATTTTTAGGGTCAAAAAATAAAGTCAAAACTAGAACCATTCTATCTGCACACCCTGCCCTGTAACTTAAATCCTCTTTTCCAAAGTGGTAGAGATGCAAAAATGTGCGGTCTGGAAACAACTCAAAATGGGCGGGTGGGTAACCCGCAAGCATTTTTTTGAATAACTATTGGGTTATATAGTGTTACACAGTAATAATCTATTTCTATCTTAATAAAACGATTTAAGATGTACACTTTGAGCGACTTTCAATCATACTGATCCGTTTCCAAAGTAGCTATATTTTCTACAATTTACCTATTCGACTCGCTATAGATTAAATATAACTCAATCTATCCCATTTTACCCATTTGACCCATTATTATATTAAACTGTTTACTGAAAGTGGGTCAAAATTGCCACCTCTAATATTAAACTGTTTATTGAGAACTAAGATCACGAAACTATGATAGACTTGCATACCAAAGCTACAAGGGGGTCTTTGTGATTGCTTATTTGAACACCTTATCTTACAAGCAAATCCAGATTATCACCTTACTGAAAACGTGAAAAGAACTTATTTTTGATCCTATAGGGTAAACATGTAATTTTAAATCCACCGAAAATAACGAGTTTGAAATAAGCAATCTCATACTGCTCATTGGGGTCTTTGTGATTGCTTATTTGAACACCTTATCTTACAAGCAAATCCAGATTATCACCTTACTGAAAACGTGAAAAGAACTTATTTTTGATCCTATGGGTAAACATGTAATTTTAAATCCACCGAAAATAACGAGTTTGAATTAAGCAATCTCATACTGCTCATCGTAAACAACTTACTTCCTCCTAATATAAGCATTTGTTTAAACACAATAAGCAGATAAGTTGTTTAAAAAAGCAATCCTAATTCCCAAACACCCTCTTACTTGGACTTTTGATGTTAAATTTCTTATTTATTGAAATTATTGCATTTTAGGCGTTACGGGTTTTTCCGAATATCCGACCCGGAAGGGATGAATATATTGAGGGAGTGCCAACAAACAGGATTCCACACACACACAGAACCTGTCAATGGAGCTTCTATATATGAAGACTGCTCAAGTATATATCTTAACCCTAATCTAAGGTTAGAAATATGTGATTTACGTAATCAATGAAGCTTTGATCGTTCTAGAGCAACATTACCCGACTAGCCTTTCACAATAATCGTGTACCTAATAAGTATTCACTAGTGGAATTCCCTCACACAGATGAGCGTTGAAACGTCTTGGTTTTCAATAAACTCCATACTGGGGGTGTAAGGAAAATAAGAATGTCGAAACGACATATTAATATTTTATAAAACTTTATATACCAAAGTTATAAAAGAAAATGAAATAGTGTTAGAAGATCACTTTTACATGACATATTTATACATAACAAGTCTACATAAACAACCTCTTACAATTGTATATGATATTTCATAACAACTTTCATCGATAATGCCTACTATGATATATGTAAAAGGAGTCATATGCTCATTTGTCACTAGCAACTAGAATATTCTTATACTCTTTTACATGACATATTTATACATAACAAGTCTACATAAACACCAATTGTCTTCCTAGAGATCAGGTAGACACATTTAAAACTACTTTAATATTTATATTATGTTAAAATACAATAACATATGATAAACTTGAGTTACCTTAATTACATGTTTTTCATTCTTGGTTTTTATGAATGATCTAGTTGAATTTTAGTTGTGACTATCAAGTTCACGAACCTAAAGAGGCCATAGTTTTTTTGACCTAACAGCCACACTACCATTAAATTGACTGTTGTCTCATTTAACATTTTGTTTTAAATAAAATCTTAGACTTGGGTTCAAAAGGTTCCACCCCTCCCATTTTAGGTAGTTTTGGGTTCATACAATGTGTCACCTTTGATTAAGGTTCTTTAGGTTCATGCCTTCCACCCTAAGGGCTCGAGTTTTAGTCTAACCACCAAACAAATCTAAAAGTGATGGAGGGAGGCGGAGTTCAATGAGCAGTGCATAGCGTCGTTCAAAACACCATTGAGAAATGGCGGTGAGCTTGGCACAAAAGGTCGTTTCATGGTCGCATTAGTGAAACATAGAGAAGTTACACACACCTTTGCATGTTAAATAAGTCAGACACAACATAACATCATGATTAACATACATATTAAATAAGGATGGTATGAACTTGTAGGTAGATTTGAGTTTTAGACTTAAAGATTATGTTTATTATTTAAAAAACCTCAAGAAAAGCATGAGGGAACAGGAAAATTAAATGTATCCAGACAAACCATATAGAATGGAATATTGAATTATTTCATTTAGTTGTTTAAACTTTTCGTTTGAATACTTTACTTTATCACTAGATTACAACCCGAAGTAATATTTCACATGTTATATGTATTTTTTTAACAGTAAACACAAACATTATACTCGGGTCATGCTTGGGATTTGCTTATTTTGATTTTAAAATAAGTTTTGATAAAAAAACTTATTAACTTATTACTTTTTAAAATAAGTTTTTAAAAAAATATTTAGATTAGCTAAAATGTTATAAAATGACTAAAAAAGCCATACTTGTAAAAATGATGGGAGTTAAATACAAGTTTCAATACATATACATTTTTTTACCCTATATGAAAAATAGTTTGAAAATTACTTTTAAGTTTGTCAAATACTTATTTTTATTAACTTTTTAAAAATTAATAAGTTAAAAATTAAATAATATTTTTTATATTTTTATCATTACTTTTTCTCTTTAATACTCTCATAACCACTTAAAATATATTACAAATATTATAAGTTTTTAAATAGTATTTTATAAAATACAAATTAAACAGTAAATTTTCATACTATTCACTCACAACCACTTATAACCAGGGACGACCCACTACCTGCTAGGGCTTTAGACGCACTCACGATAATAGGCCACAAAAAAATTATTATGTAGCCCAGCTCTCAAATCTAAACCCAAGCTGAAAAAAACTTTAAACCTAGGTCGACAACAGGTCGACTCCCATCTGCATATGTAATAGTACTGGTAGGATGCTTGCCTGCTCCACTTTCTATTTATTTGTTCTACCGTGACTACTAAACTTTCCCCATTCCTTAAAGAAGGTAAGTTATGTTCTATTTATTTGATTCCATCTGCTTGCTTGGTCAGGTACTTTGTTTTCTATTTATTTAATTTGCAAGTTGCTAAGTGTTTTAGTTTATTACAGTTTATTAGCTATAGAATCATTGAATTTTACTTTTAAATATTTGATTTGGGAATTGCTCGTGTTCTCTTTATTTGGTTTGTAAACCGCTTTTGAAGTTAATTTTCGCTTTGATATTTTGGTTCATTTAGTTATTTAGATTGATCGAACATGTCAACAAGAACTAAAAAACATGAATCAGATTGGATAAAAGGGAAAAGAAAAAAAAAGAAACTTTAATTGAATCTAAAGTAAGGTCATTGTTAAAATGCACGGGTTAACAAATAATGTTGCTCGAAACAATCCCAATCAACAATTAAATGATGCTCAAAACAATCGTAATGAACAATCACACGAAGAACAAAATCAATCAATAATTGATAAAGATACGCATAGTGCACAAGTAAATAAACCAAACAATGAATACAGTAATGATGAACAAATACATAATGAACAACCAAACATTAAGCACATTAATAATGAACAAAAAATAATGAACGATAAAATAATAATGAACAAAACATTAAAAAAAATCTTTTTAACCAACGCTCGGATGACGTAGGAGGTTTTTAACAATAAAGTTTAAAAAGACCCCAACTTCAACTTCACTTTATGCCTCAAAAAACGTTAACCCACATCTGCTTATAACCAATACATATAATATATATAATATAAAAAATATAGTCATATAATATTAAAAAACGGGCTGTGAACCTCTTAAAGGGGATATATAGTCCCAAACCAAAATAAACCACTTTGCATCCCACAATTTATCTAAAACTTTAAATTTTTTAAACGACCTCAAAAAGTCAGTAACAACTCATAACTCTTAATTCTTTCTTTTTAACGTCCATTACTACTCTTAGTGGATGTTTGGGAGTGCTTATTTTTACTAACTTTTAACTTTTTAACTTTTGAAAACTTAAAAATATGATTGTTGTGAGTGAATAAGTTAATAAGTCATTTCATACTAACTTATTAATTTATTAAAAAAGTCAATAAGTCAATAAGCAATTTTGAGAAGCAACGTCAAACATGCCCTTAGCGTATGATATTTTTTAATAATGTAATATGTAAGAAATGAACATGTATAATTTAATTCTTTATGATTTTAGTTTAGAACCAAGAGTACATGTTAACGAAACCTACTTTTAAGAGCAGGAAGTAGGGCTGTTCACGAGCCGAGCCGAACCGAGCTGATCTTTGCTCGTGCTTCGCTCTTTTCCAAACCGAACCGAGCCGATCGGCTCGTTAACAACCGAGCGGAAAATCGAACGAGCATTTTTCGAGCGTTAAATTTTCGAGCGAACGTCGAGCGAGTGCAAACGAGCGACAAACAATTTATACAACTCAACTATTTTGTGTCATATAATTTATACTGCAACGAATAAGGTTTAATAACTTAAAAATCAACAACATTTTATTATAAAATATTTTCATGGATGATAACACGTTGTGGCTAACGATGAAGCTAGCTAAGTCTGTAGCCGATAAGGCGGAGAGCATATTGCAGATAACGGTGACGGTGAGAGTGAGATGATCGAAAAATATCTTTTAACGGCTTAGGATTTCACTTTTATATTAAGTTTAGAATTCTTTATTAGATTGATTGATCAAATATGTATAAATATAATTATATATTTGGATATAATGGGTCAAATCTACTAGAGCACTACGTATAAACTATATATACATATTAATTCGATCCGAACTGAATCGAGCGGACCTTTGCTCGTGCTTGGCTCGTTTACAAACCGATCCGAGCCGAGCCGATCGGCTCATTTACAGCCGAGCAAAAATTCGAAAGCACATTTTTCGAGCAAATTCCAAACGAACATGGAGCGAGCATCGAGCGTCGAGCGGTTTGGACAGCCCTAGCAGGAAGAAGGTCAATCGTTGCAGATCTACTATTCAAATCAAGAAACAATGTGGATTCATCACTTCATTTCAGATCTACGGTTTAAATCCATGAAGAAGATCGATAGTTGTAGATCTACAGTTCTAAACACTGAAGAAGGTCGATGGTTGCAGATCTACAGTTCAAAACACTATAAGTAAGTTGATGATTGCAGATCTAGGGCTCGCAACAATAAACAAGGTCGATAGATCGTTTTGTTGCAGATCTACGGTTCATATCAAGGAATTAGAAGGTTGATGATTGCAGATCTAGCTTTTGAAATGAGGAACAAGGTCTATGGTTGCAGATCTAGCTTTTGAAACGATGAAGAAGCTCGATGATTGCAGATCTAGCTTCTGAAACGACGAAGAAGGTCGATGGTTGCAGATCTGGCTTTTGAAACGATGAACAAGCTCGATGATTGCAGACTTAGGGGGTGTTTGGGAGACCTTTTTTTTCTCCTTTTGACTTATTTAAGAAGTGAAATGATAAAAATGCCCCTCAATAAGTTAAAATTTTTAGCTTATTGACTTATTTAAGGGGTATTTTTGTCTTTTTACCCCGTAAATAAGTCAAAAGGAGAAAAAAAAAGGACTCCCAAACACCCACTTAGCTTGTGAAACGATGAAGAAGCTCGATGATTGCAGATCTTGCTTTTGAAACCATGAAGAAGCTCGATGATTGCAGATCTAGCTTCTAAAACAATGAAGAAGGTCGATGGTTGCATATCTAGCTTTTGAAACGATAAAGAAGCTCGATATTGCAGATCTAGCTTCTGAAACGATGAAGAAGGTCGATGGTTGCAGATCTAGCTTCTGAAACGAGGAAGAAGCTCGATTTGCTGCTATGTTGAATATCTAGTGTTCATTACATAATGAAACGAACACTAGATTGATGATCATAGTTGTTGGGAATGATGATTAACAACTTTTGTGTGGATGTTGATGATGAAGAAGAATTGAGAGGAACTGTAAAAACTCATATAATCTAACTTTAAAATACATTTTAATTGACAATCAAACTATAAAATTAACGGAAATTTTAGGCGCACCGTATGTAATTTGGAGAAAAACCGATTCAAACCGTCACGGTTTAGGCTAACCGTGACGGTTTGAAGCCTAAATGTCACGGTTTGGCCAAACCGTGACATATTGGGCTTTAGAGAATGTTTTGTATCTCGGGATTTGGATAATTATTGGGAGTGAGTTTCTTGGTTTTGGTGGTGATATCACGGTTTGACCAAACCGTGACATATTGGCTATAATCTTTAATTATACTTGGGTTTTAATGTATTTTAATTATCAAGAAATACCATTCAATGTATTTCAATTAAACATTTTAAAGCATAAAACTTTTTTAAAAATACGAACTATTTTAAAGTGATATTTTTAAAAATTCAATTTTCAAAAAACAAAAATAATTAATTTGGGAGATATAATAAGAAAATTTTTAAAAATAACATTTTTATATGGTTTGTTTTAAAACAAAATGTGTAATTTTTTTTGAAAAAAAATTAAAAAATGTTTTAAAAAAATTAAAAATATATATGGTTTGGAAATCAGATTCAAAAAAAATATTTCAAAGTGTCACGGTTTGGCCAAACCGTGACCTTTTGATTCAAAAAATATCTCAAAGTGTCACGGTTTGGTCAAATCGTGACCTTGTGATCCGGTTTCTCCCCAAAGTGTCACGGTTTGGCAAAACCGTGATCTTTTGATACGGTTTCTCCTCAAACACACCTGCGGTGTCCCCAGCAGGACCCAAAATTAAAAAAAAAAAACTGAAGAACATTAATGAGATTAAACAGAAAAGTGAGAAGTTTTTGAAGTGTGAGAAAGATGTATGATGATTGATGAATAAAATGAGGATTCCTTGATTTTATATAAAGCTTAAACTTATAATTTATTTATTTTTCAATCCTTCTATTTTCATTTTATGTTAGGGTTCTTTAAAATATTTATAAGTTGTGATATGATTTTTTAACTTTTTGTATTTTTATGTCACTAAATTCTTTATATTTATATGAATCTATATTGCCCCGGATAATAAATCGTTTATTTCTCTTACAAAGATTATATGTTATCATCACGTTATTAGGTGACTTGCATACGAGAAATGATTGTCATGGGGGAGAGTACAAGTAAAAATGAAGTGATATAAGGTTTGATCATTAATTGAGTAAGTAAAAGGTTATAATTATGTGGATCAATATTATTGGTTTAAATTCAAAATAAAAATACAAAAATTATCTCTCTGTCACATGTCGTGGCCATGATCACGTTCTTTGTGTCACGCCCTGATCACGTCGGGCGTGTCATGGTAGGCAGGGGCGCGAAGAGGCACGAGCAGGGGTGGCCAGTCCTTGTCAAACCCCATAACATAGACTAAGAGGTGAAGGTTCGAATTATACACTACACAGGTTTGGTGATCTTAACCGTTAAAGGTTGTTAATATGAGTATTATTAAATAGATATAAAAATACAATTGTGATGTTACGAGAGCTAGAGAGAGGTGTCACACCCCGACCGACGGCGGAATCATCGGAGCGGACGAGGGAATGATTGATTGTCCATAACACATGGTTGTCTATTAGTGAAATTAGTATTAAAGTCGGATTACAGGATAATATACGTTAACAAATACAAATACAAATACAATTACAACAAACGAATCACAAATGATAACTGTCTTTTATGTTACTAAGTCCTTGTCTTAAATGTGTACGTAGAAGTCCATTAACCTGCTTAACCTGAAATCATGTGAAAAGTAAAGTCAGCTAACGAGTTAGCTGGTGAGTAATCACAGTTTTGTATACATATAGACTGATTGATTGATTGATCCA
>BJCN01284854.1:0-16013 GCA_018326445.1 Flaveria brownii
AGGGGGTAACATGCAAACATCAAAATTCTTGTGGCCAAATTTGAAAAAATGAAAAATCACTATTCATTCCATTCGTTTATTAATAATATATAATAGATTGGTTTACAACTCTTAATCCATGTTAGATTGTGATTCTTTATTTTAATTACAATTTACATGGTAATTCCGTTACTAACTATAACAACAAGTTAGATGCTTATTTACTTTTACTCTTCAGTTGTAATAACTTCTAATTTGCATTATATCAAAATTTGTCTATGTTGTTTTTAAAAAATATTTAACTTTTATCATCACAACTCAAAATAACATTTAATTTCATTTAACATTCTACTTACAAAAGCTTAACATAACATTTTTAAAGCATTCACAGTGGATTTCTTTATCTTTATTTATATAATTACACTAAAAATCACCATTTATTCTCTCTTATTTTTAATTAAATAATATTTTTATGTCTTTATCATTACTTTTTTCTCTCTTGTGTACTCCAACCACTTTAAAACATATTAAAATTATTTATAAGGATTTAACAGTAATTTTTCAAATATACCAATCAACAATAATATTTTCTCTCTCATTCACTCACAAGTCACAACCGCTTAAAACCATTTCATATAATATAACAAACACACCTATATATTTTTAAAGATTCCACTCTAAATACTCATATAAATAGTTAAAACAAACACCATACCACTACATCACTTATCCATATCAAAGTGTGTGATTCAATGTGATAAAAGGTTGAATACATGTGGACCATCACTTTTGACCAATAATTAACACTCACTTGGATAAAGTCATAACTTGATAAAAAACAAGTTTGAACGGTCAAAGGAGAGAGAATCTTCACCACCCCAATGGCATGTATATATCCTATATCATCTATGTATGATTGAGTCCTCCATTCAACATCATCACCATTTCACCTTTCCAATTCTGTTAATCCATCGTCATCCACACAAAACCTCTGCTCACAATTCTTCAAATCAACGATCATCATCTGTACATCCTCAACACTCATATACTTTACTTTACTCTTTATATGTTCATCTTCACATCCGATTGATTAATGATTTTCCTAGGGTTTTTTTGTTGAATTACTCTGGTTATTCTTCCGGATCGTCATTCGTTGTCAGGACTTTGATTCTATTTGTTTCGAATTTCTCGTATTGTTAATGATTTGTTCTGGAAGTTTCTGTGAGATCTGTTTTATCTGGAGCTCTAGATTGCTTTACTTGCGTAGTTGTTGCTTTCTTAACATATCATTTAGCTTCAGTGTTCTTCAATTTCGATGATTATGAGCCTTATCTTTGATAATTGGAATGGAAAACCTTAATATACGTAGTTATGTAATACATACTCTTGAATGGCTTGTTTTTCGCTTTCAGATATCGGATTTGGATTTTTGTTGTATTAGTTCGTTAAGGATAAGTTTTGGACCTATGTTTCTATGCAGATAAGACCGTAAAGCTCAAAAAAAAACTTGACTGGCTACAATTATCACACTGATGGCTTCTGTAAGTGTGGTACCTGCATCTGGAGTAAGAGAACCTAGTGGAAATACAGTTGTTGCTGAAAGGTTGCCTGATGAGATGAATGATTTGAAAATCAGGGATGATAGGGTTAGTCACATCACGTATATAAGTATTAATCTTCTGTAGATTTTAGTATACGTCTTCTTTCAAACACGTATATTCATTTATTACCTTTAGGAAATGGAGCCTGCAATAATTGATGGCAATGGGGCAGAGACTGGGCATATAATCGTGACAACCATTGGTGGTAAAGATGGCCAGCCAAAACAGGTGATTTTGATTATGCAGATTCTTTTGTTTGGACTGTTGTATTGGTAGCTATCTGTTATTAATGATGCAATTGTGTTTAATTTGCTTCAGACGATTAGTTACATGGCAGAGCGCGTTGTTGGGCATGGATCATTTGGAGTTGTGTTTCAGGCCAAATGCTTAGAGACTGGAGAATCAGTGGCCATTAAAAAGGTTCTTCAGGACAAGAGGTACAAAAACCGGGAGCTACAAACAATGCGTGTATTGGATCACCCGAATGTTGTTGCTTTGAAGCATTGTTTCTTTTCAACTACAGAGAAGAAAGAACTGTACCTTAACCTTGTATTAGAGTATGTTCCTGAGACAGTTTATCGAATGATTAGACATTATAGCAAGATGAATCAGAGGATGCCAATGATCTATGTGAAGTTATACAGTTACCAGGTAAGGATGTCTTCTTTTTACCTTTCATTTCTTTATCCTTTAATGTTGGAATTTCAGTAATTGCAACTTTTCTGAAGCTGTAAAGATTTGTTTATTCGATTTTCATGTTTTTATCTTAATCCTATATTACAGAATATTTCTGCAGTTCTAATCTATATGAAAATTAGTGGGTGTTATATTATTGGAATCTCTCTTTTCTTAATCTGTTTGTTTTGGTTTGGTTATGCTGCAGATTTTCAGAGCCCTGGCTTACATTCATTGTAGTATTGGAGTGTGTCACAGGGATATCAAGCCTCAAAATTTACTGGTAGGCTTTATGGCATGTATGTGCATTTTGTAATTTGCATATATTGATTGATGTTTTCTGAGAGCAATATGGTCGAATACATAAACAGACATGTGAACAAATGTGTTCTATCATGGGGTTTATACATGATACATATCAGTGATGAATTAAAGCACCATTTGTTAAATGTTTAATTTGGTGTTGGTGAATAAGGTAATTGACTGAAGAGTTGATGTTATTCTTCAACAGGTAAACCCACATACCCATCAGGTCAAGCTATGTGATTTTGGAAGTGCTAAGGTTTTGGTTAGTATCGATCTCTGTTTAATAGTTACTTGTTTTACCTTCAATGTTGTGTTGCATTACCTTACTTTATATTTGTCATTTTTTAAGGTAAAAGGAGAATCAAACATTTCTTACATTTGTTCAAGATATTATCGGGCGCCTGAACTAATATTTGGGGCCACTGAGTACACCACGGCAATAGATATCTGGTCTGCTGGATGTGTTTTAGCAGAATTGCTGCTTGGGCAGGTAGGGACCATTTTTTTTCTTATTCCACTTACACATAATGTTTGTTTGTATGACCTAACAAATGTCTCCTTTAATTTCAGCCTCTTTTCCCTGGTGAGAGTGGAGTTGACCAGCTAGTGGAGATCATAAAGGTACTTTTCCTTTTTATATAATTTTAAATTATCATTTGGAACATATGTTACGTAAACTTTACTTGGTTGCAAATGATTGGAGAGTGGCTACTTTGCAAGACAATTTTGGTAGCTTGAAACTTCAAGTGTTACTGATTTAATTGCTATTTTATATAGAAGTTGATTTATAGATCTTAAACATATACGCATTTGCTTCTCTCTCTTATAAACATTAAATTTAGTTTTAAGCGGCTATTTTTTGTTCATAGGTTTTGGGCACCCCAACAAGGGAAGAGATCAAGTGCATGAACCCCAACTACACAGAACACAAATTCCCTCATATTAAAGCTCACCCATGGCATAAGGTACGTAATTAAGATTCGGTCTTTCATAATCCCACGTAAATTCACAACCTAAACAATACATTTTCAGATATTCCATAAGCGGATGCCCCCAGAAGCTGTTGATCTTGTTTCAAGGCTCCTTCAGTACTCCCCAAATCTTCGAAGCACTGCTGTAAGTATAGAAAGTTGAAATATAGAACTCTGTATCTAATTTATTTTAAACTTGTTTTCTGAACCACAACGCACACTTAATGATTTTGGGTGTGTGATTTGTTATGTATAGTTGGAGGCAATGATTCATCCATTCTTTGATGAGTTACGTGATCCTGCTATCAGGCTGCCAAACGGGCGTTTCCTTCCACCACTTTTCAATTTCAAAGCTCATGGTAATGAAAACGAAATATTGGTTTTCTGCATTTCATTTAGTTTATCTTATTTGTACTAAAAAGATGTATTTTTGGTGTTCTTTTTTTCTTTTGTTATAGAACTTAAAGGGGTGCCTGTGGAGATGCTTACGAAGCTGGTTCCGGAGCATGCCAGAAAGCACTGTGCATTCCTTGGTTTGTAAAAGTAAGGAGATAAGGAATTTTGTTTGTTCATATGTTCCCTATAGTTGTGTGCCTAGTGCCTAGAAGAAATGTCGATCCCATATGAATACGCTTGCCCTTGTGAATTGCTATACGTAAATGTAACCTTATATTATACAGTGCAACAATTCTCTCTCTGTGTGCGTGCGTGTGTTCTGCAATCGAGTGATCACGAGCATTCTTATATGCAATGTTTCTAGTCACTGAAGCAAGCCCTTGTGTACCTTTCTTATTTGCTATTTAGTGGTCTTTGACGTTGTATCCTCGTGATCTCTAGTCATAATAACATCATAACTTCAGTTCTGTTGTATAACAAAACGTGTTATTTGTGACCTTGTATGGTATCAGAGAATGTGACATTGGAAAGCTCAGGTTGTATTTGAAGCTAATTATCCGTTTATTCAAACTCAGGAAGATGTTAGTCTAACCTGATGCAAACAAGCAAAGTAAAATCGACATATCGTTCACTGCATCTGCATAGATCTATGTAAATGGCTGTTGCAAATTGATGAGCAATAGGGATGTCAGAAAAACCCCAACTCAAAACGGAGGCCTAAATCATTCAAGACAGATATTAGGGTATGAAACTGACAATGAGATTAATGTTAGAACTTTCTACAGGTTTGACACATGGTTTTATAATCGAGCATGAAACAATGATTATCATAACGTGTCTCATACTCGGGCCATATCATCCTTAATGAGTCTGTTTGTTGAACAACTTTGGAGTTTAGTGGGACAAAACATCCTAAATGTCTCCAAATGGGAGAGGGGGTAGCGGGTCCAACCGGGTCATGTTTAGTTGTGTGTAAACTGTTCGGATTGGCTAAAACCGTTCTTTAAATGATCACCGAATAAATACAAGATGTCATATTCGTGTGCATCGAATCATACATCAAATCAGGAATCTGAATCCAAATTTGAACGTAAATCTGCATTTTTTTTCTTCAATTTGAATGCTGGTTGCAATACCAAATACATAAAATAACCATTTTATTAAATTCAAAATCAAAATTCATCGGTCTTAATCATTCAACAATTTATTTTTCTCATTTCATATCTACCAAAACTGGTCTAGCTTTAGTGATGACATGGAGAGGATCTTGGAAACCACTATCTTATTTGCAGCCTCTGTGTAATGAACACCATCCCATATTATAGCAGATGTTACATTACTACACATGCTGTATCCGGGCTGCCCGCACGTGGCTTTCACATCATAATTATTCGGATCCCCTCCATACCCGCAGCACGCCTTATGTGGTTTCACAAATCCTGTCAACACAAACCATTAATTAGTCTCTCGATTCGCAACTAAAGTCGAAGCATACATGAATATGTTGTTAGTTGTTACCATATTTTGAGGGGTTCGCAAAGAGATCATATTTGATGGTGTACACATCCACATACACAATAACTGCATCTTTTAACACCAAACTCAAATCTTTGCACATTTTACTTACCCCTTTGTTAAAAAGTTTTGATAAATCGTTATGGACGCGATAGCATCCAATGCTGTCAAGATCGGTGTCTTTGTGTGCATGTAACGCGAGCTCTTTAGGTGCACAACCTTGTGGCCCGGTGCTGAATATCCAGAACTTTTTAGCACCATACTGGTATAGATTCTACATTTTACACATGAACTTAAGCTCTCAGCATGCAGGTTATGCTATAAAGATGAAATCACATGAAAAGATGCTTACTTGAATAGCAAGTTTAATATCTGCTACAAAAGATGGTATTTGGGCAGCAACTGGTGCATAAGTGAGATTTGATGCATACAGTGCTTCTAAAATGTCATTTTGTCCCATGTCGATCATGTATAGTGCGTTACGGAAGCCATCTTCGTTGATAAAGTCTCCAGAACCTGTTTATCAAAACAGTCTTTATTTTCCAAAAGAACATAGACACCACTATAATTTTGGTACAAAAAAAGTCATCCCGTTCAACACACGACATAAACACACATTTTTTAAAAGATTTATTATAAAATAAACATGTTAGGCCACCAACCCATTAGATTGGCCGAACATGTCCCTTTCAGCAAAACATGTTCGTGGTTTTGACCCAAAACTAACCCAAACCCGCAAATTTCGTGTTAGACATAAGCATACCTTGTGACAGTAGCTCAAGTGAGCGATTCTTGAAGTGAATGAACTGACGAACTTGAGCACCGAGATGAAAAGGAACATATGGTGGCAGAATCATGCCTCCGGCTACTGCAAAGTTTACACCACTAGTGAAATTTGGTGCCAGTGATTCCATATATGGGCTTAGATAACCCAGGTTCAGATGTTCACCTGTTTCCACAATCAACATTGGACAAAGTTAGCAGCTGCAAAATGATGCAAAATTGATAGAACCTGTCACATACTCAGTGGGCTAGAAAACGACCCAACGTAAAATAAAAAGTTAAAAAAAATTGCGTCACGTCTGAAGTTATAGGCGCATAAGTAGATGACATAAAGCAAGAAACAAAGGTAGAGACAGTAGACTCACAGATAAAGTCAAGAATGAGTCTACCATCACCAAACCCATATGGGCATATAGATGATTACTAGTTTAGAGATTTTAATAATCAAGTTGGTTTGGTAATTGAGTGTTTGTTTTCCAAGTAATGTGATTGTGACTTGATATATAATTATAATTATACAGGTTTAAATATGCACAAATCATAAATGCTTATTTCATATGAAAACATTATATGCTTTCTGGATAACAAAAGTTAAGAATCAGTCTTTAGTGATTAAAACAAAAGGTGATGCTAATACTTTTATTAAAATTGAAGATGGGCCTTAGAGTAACTAGTAATGTTGTTATAAATATGAAAATGAGTAAATTTCATATTTTGATTTATTTAGTAAATATGATATTATGTAAGTTCATACGAAGATATTATAGAATCGGTGGTCATTTAGTCACATTTCGATTTGGTATATGATTCATGCTGTCTAGTATAACTAATAAGCAATCATCTAACACCATTCCCATATTCAATTGAAAATTCTGAATCCTCAATAAGTAAATGAAAATTTCAACTTAAATCTGCATTACTTCAAGCAAAATACATTTATTGTTCCATCCATCTTATTCAAATTTTGCAAGAATTTATTATTAGAACGTCTACTTGTAGATGATCATGTCAGTCCGACCAAAACTGCTCTAGTTTTAGTGATGGCGTCGAAAGAATTGTTGCAGCAACCACCTTATTTGCAGCTTCTGTGTAATGAACACCATCCCACACTATAGCTGATGATACATTGCTGCATATGTTGTACCCGGGTTGCCCACAGGTGGCCTTCACATTGTAGTTGTTTGGTGGCCCGCCATACCCGCAACATGCCTTAAACGGTTCTACAAATCCTGTACATACAAATCATTAGTTTCATAATTTACCGCTTAATAAAGGGGTGTCAATAGTGTCAAGTTGAATTGTTGAACCCATACACGACCCATATATTTATTCATGTTAAAGAACATCAACCCTTCTGAACACAACCAATTTAACTAGTTTATTTAAACGAGTCATCGGGCTGTCATGATGGGGGGTTATAAATGGGTTGTAATCAAGTTGTAAACATAATATAGAGGTTGTAATAAATGGGACGGGTTGTAAACGGGTTGACCTAGACATGTCACATTAAACAGGTACGGGTTGACTACAACCCATTTAATTAAACAAGTTTAAGTCAACTCGAACTCACGACCCAATTACTAAACGGGTATGACTATCCAAAACCTTTAAATATGCCGTGTTTCAAGTCGTGTTAGGAACTCCCGCCTTTAATAAACATTAAGCGGCTTTAAATATGTTATTACCATATCTAGACGGTTTGGCGAAGAGATTATATTTGATCTTGTACACATCCACATACACAATAACCGCGTCCTTTAACTCCCGTTTCAGTTCTTTGTAGATTCTACGTAACCCTTTGTTGAAAAGTTTGGCTAGATCATTATGAACACGAAAGCATCCAATTTTGTCAAGATCAGTATTGTTGTGTGCATGTAAAGCAAGCTCTTTCGGAGCACAACCTAACGGGCCCGTGTTGTGTATCCAGAACTTTCTCCCACCATACTTGTATAAATTCTACATTTTTCACGTATAAACTTTAGCATGCTCCTAAAACAGAAAAAAATGGAATGAAACTGAAGGATAGATGATTACTTGAACAGCTAGTTTAATTTCTGCTATAAAAGATGGAATTTTGGCTGCAACTGGCGCGTAAGTGAGATTTGATGCATACAGTGCCACCAGCAGATCATTTTGTCCAATATCTATCATGTATAGCGCGTTACGAAATCCATTTTCATCAATGAAGTTCCCAGAACCTGTTTATTTTAACATTTTTGAACTTTTCATAAGTATTCATTTAGAAAACTGGTAATTTTGCAGGCAAACAGATATGAACATACCGAGGGAGAGGAGTTCAAGTGAGCGATTCTTGAAATGGACGAATTGGCGAACTTGTACTGATAGCTGAAAAGGAACAAACTGTGGTAGAGTCATGGCTCCAGACACTGCAAAATTCACTCCACTTGTGAAATTTGGTGCCAGTGACTCCAAATATGGGCTCAAATGACTCAGGTTTAGATGTTCACCTGTTACAAGAATCAATATTGACCAAAGTTAGTAGGTTGAGCACATGAAAAACATCAAGAAATGGAGAGAAGAGAGAGTTGACTAACAGAAGAAGTCAATGATGAGTCTGCCATCACCAAGACGGCCCGTGCCTCTGTGAAAGAATGTAATGCCATGTGGAAGGCCGATCGGAAGTCCTGCACCGGCCAGCACGCCTCCTGTGTCGGAATTTGAGTCACCAAAGTTAATAATTAGAGGGCTGGACACTGAGATACCAACAAGCATCCAAACCCATAGAAGACCCCATAATAATAGTAGATTTAGCCTCTTCATATCTATTAGTTTCTAATCATTCACTTGATCTGATATGTGTGTGTGTGATTATATAATTGTATATGTAGGTACTAAGAAGAAGTGAAGAACATGTGGAGTCACCATCATTTGAGGAATTACAAAAACAAGTTGGTATTAATTAAAAAACAACAACAAGGGAGCATGTGGATGAGCACCAGTTTTGGATCTGCTTGCAGAAACCTCTATAAGAGAGGATGTATTTAGGATATATAAGTGTAATAGGAAAGTACAAGTGGATGTTTGTGTGTTATTTTGGTCAAAACTCAAAATATTATAAAAACCATTGATGTTGGAAATTTGCATCCATTATCATAACAAAGCAAGAACACATGCTTTGTAGAAAATTCTCAGCACTATTCCATTAGCTAAGCGGTATAGTTTCACCAAATTCGACCAAAATTTAAACGGAGTCCCATAAGAAAGAATTTGGGCTGATGCCTGATGGTTAACTGTTGCAGAGAGTTTTTCGTGCATGAAAAGAGTTGTCGGTACTCACCAATGAAGTCATGGAACCACGGTTAAAAACGTGAGTGCTTTGAGAAGATCATAACAGTGGGTATATATAGAGTGCTAGCTTTGATGAAATAAATTTGCAACTTCGAAAATTATTGAAGGTTGGGATACTTACAATGCAAGCAAATGAATTTGATCACCTAATTAGTTTAGTCAAGTCAACTCTGTTTTGTTTAGTCCAAAAGCAGACTTGACAAACAGTGAATATATATTATGACATTATGATTTATGATGAATCAGTACAAGGGAAGAGAAACTAAATCAAATAAATTCAAGTACCATTACAAACATCATATTGTTTTAATGATAATCTATTTTTTGGTAATATGATTTAATAGGTTTTATGCATAGAGTAAACAAGTCCACATTGACCTTTATTTTTTGGTAATATGATTTAACTAGCCTAGTGACCCGTGTGTTACACGGGTTAAAAAATTAAAATAAAATAAATACAATTAGAAATTATTAGTCACTATTAATAAGTTTGTAATATATAAGCATGTGAAAATTATATAAATATTTATACATACGTAGAAAACAGTATTAATATTTACAAATCTATAAAAACTTGTTTGTATACAAACCACTAATCAGTTTTAACTCAACCGTGTATTACACATGTTGAAAAATAAAAATTATCACTAAATACATTTAAAATATTATAGTCATGAGAATATAAGTCCGTAATGTATAAGAACGTGATTAAAAATAATCATAGAGAAAAATTCAAAGGTGAAATATCATAATTGTCATATAATCAATGTTTTTCAAATAATAAATGACATATTATATGAAAAATAAAAAAAGATTATTAATCATAGTATACATAAATTGTCAATTTTAAATAATTGATATCAATAATATCCTATTGGGCAATGTGATTTGATAGTAGAGCAATAACATATAAATCAATATACATATATAAAAAAATGAACAAAGTGAAGGTTATTATTGTACGACAAAAATGATCTTATTAAGGTTTATCATTAAAAACTTATTTTTAAGATCCAAGTGTACGCAATATTGTAATTGAATATCTTAGAAAATGAGTCGAATATAATGGTTGTACATAATGAAGAAGCAAAAGAAAGTTTTTCATGAAGAATACATGAACTCTTTAATCATAAGAGAAGCAATTTTATAAAAATTTTAAATGTATTTGATAATGGAAGAACAGTAAATAAAAGAAGAATTGTTGTATATATACAATAATAATGGTATAATATTACATAATAAAGCCAAATATTATACGAAATTGTTAAAATATTGAATAATTTTAAATTTTAAAATTATTAACCCAAAAATCTCGGATTGATTGTTACTATTAAAATTCAAAAATTTCCAACTGCATATGTTACATTTGAATATCCAAATTGTTTGTTTTGAATTTTGGATTACTTTAAAGTTATTTTTAAATAAAATCTCGGATTGAATTGAATAAATTAAATTTGAAACTTAAACTTTATAAGTTTATGTTTCAATGATTAAATTTTAAATTTTAATTTTAGAATAATATTTAATTTGGATACTGAATAATTAGACATCCTAAAATGTGTAATTAATATATTTTGGAATACGTAAAATATTTTTTTACAATGTAAGATTTGAATGAAAAGAATAAAATACTTATGGATTATAAAACAAATGTGAGAGTTTTAATCAGCATATTTTAATTAGTATACTGAAATTTTAAATTTTAAATTCAAAATTCAAATCTTCTTCATTTTAGTTTTCTTATAATTTCTAGCTTAAAATTTAAAATCTTTTATAATTTAGGAATTTTAAATTAAAAGCAATATCTCAAATCTCAAATAAGTAATATTACCTTTTAAAAAAACTTGTTTAAAAAAAAAACAGAAAAATTTATGAAAATGATATCTAAATAATTTTTTGAGTCAAAATTGCTAAGAAATTGACATATGGGAATAGTTTATTGAGAATGTGCCACGTGTCAACTTATTGCTTAAAATTTCGACATGTGGCGAAACTATTTTCTTTTATTATATATAGAGATAGGTTTTATGCATAGGGTAAACAAATCCACATTGACCTTTTGACGAGTTAGAGATAATAACATACTCAAGTAGACCATTTCTAACGCAAACAAGTCAAATGACACATTAGTAAGCCAGACATGGTTGCATCATCAAAGACTGTATTTTTTGTGGTTTAACACTTTGTCAAAATGCATGGTCGTCGGTAGAGCTTTACTGTTATTCAGGCTGGTTCAGAGACAATAAACTAGTTACTCAATCATCATTCAAACAAAACTTAAAACAAGCAACCCAATAAATCAATGATTACTGCTTAGTCTTCCCATCTCCGCGAGTTGTGCCGTGCCAAAGGTTCAATAGCTTAGCCTGCAATAACAGGCAATGCAAGCAATACCAGTTTGCGCAGTTGGAGACCATGTAAGTATGTAAGTTGTAACATCATTCGAGTCCCATTGATTCACTAACGAAAAGCTAAAATAAACAAACACAAATCAGGACTACACATTTCATATCACTGATTTAACATATATAAAACAGTGATCAAAGAGATTGTAAATGACTGAAAACACTTTACATTTGTTCATCAATCGAACCATTAACGGATTCAAAGCTTCAAATAGGAACAATGCAGAATCATTACACCACAATTTCGTGATTCACAATCATTCTCTAAGTTACACATTTGCTCAAAAACAACAATACAATACATTGAGTCGGTGCATGAGTAGCGATTGAATTGAGGGGGCTGATTTCGTGTTGTACGTTTGCATTATTATTATTACTAGTTTTTCTCAAACGCGGTGTTACTTTGTTCGTTATCGGTTCAACTTATCAAAATAAATCCCGATACGGGTTACGATAATACAAATACCGACAATGATGACGTTCGCTTATAACTTATTTGATCTGTCACAATATCACAATGTTAACTATATTCGCTATAGCTGGCGATATTAAAAGTATCAATTTTGAATACAATTTTTTAATGAATAATATTTATTCCCCCCAACACTAAGCGGTGGGAATGTGTTTTTTTTTCTTCAAATCATGCGGCATGAGTTTGGTCGTTATCGTTTCGATTCGTCAGAATTATAAAATCGAATATTTAAACTGGACATGATAATAATAATACTGACCATAATTATTCACTCATGATCGATTCAGTCTGTCACGATACCGTAACATAAATCGCAATCGTTATAACTTATGATACTGAAAATACTTGACTTTGAATGTTTTGTTAAAAAAAACCCTATATTATAACGTTTTAATAAAAATAAAAACATCGGTATTATCATTGAGGATGGTTAGGCTAAAAATACGAATCAAATTATCAAACCACAAGTTAGCTTGAGTTAGAAACAAGATGAACACGAGCCCATATAAATGCTCGTCGATTAAACATATCGAATCATACCAAGTTGACTCCTGTTATTATAAGTTCAAACACAAGTTAACGTATGACACCTACACGTGAACAAAGCATGCCTGTTTAACATATGAACGTGTTAAAATTGCTATCATCGTATCGTATAAATATCATACAAGAGCAAAAAGATATAGGGCGTGTTTGGGATTGCTTATATAAAACAACTTATTGACTTATTGACTTTTTTAATAAGTTAATAAGTTAGTATGGAGTGACTTATTAACTTATTCTCTCACAACAATCACTTTGCCAAACACTATAAAATGACTTTTTAACTTTTTAAAAGTTAAAAAGTTATAAGTTGATAAAAATAAGCACTCCCAAACACCCACATAATCAACACCCAAGTTAACGATCGAACATCTTTTAAGAGCCTCGACATCCAACGTTACGAGCTTCTTCATCGAATCTTCACTCAAGCTCGCGGTTAGTTGAATCTGTTGCCTTCAAACCCTAAATCTCTTCATTCATCAGTTGAAGATCACGAATTATCACATTCAGGTTTCAGAAGATCGATCTACTTCACGAATAGTGACGTTAAAACCCTAACTTCGACAATGGATGCCAAGGACATTCTAGGGCTCCCAAAAATTTCATTGCCGATACCACAGGAGAAGAAATCGAGACCGCAGAAAGATTCTCAGAGAAAACCCGATGGCATTTCGCGTGAGGTTTGTGCATCGTATGATTAATTTGTTTGGTTTATTGACAAAATTTGAAGTGCTTTTGGTTGTAGGTTTACGCGCTTACAGGTGGTGTGGCGCCTCTTATGCCTTCCGTTGACGTTAATCAATTGAAGAAGCGACCTCAACCTGAAAATGAAAAGGTTAGGTTATGATCTTAATGGCTTTATGTGATGTTTTTTTTTCATGTTGTATGGTTAATATTTTCATAATGTGTGATGTAATGGCTGTTAGTTTGGTGGAACTGGAATGCTTGTTTGTTATTTATATCTGGTATAAGTTAAGTGTTTAGTGTTTACTGAAGTACTATCCCATATACCTTACAATTTGGCCTTAGAACCAGTCAATGTTCAAACTTTAAAGCTTAGGTACGCGTTATGCCATTACTCAAGGTGTTGCCGTATGTATAACCTCAACCAATTAAGCTTCAAGCATAATTAAAAGTTGCATCTCTGTCATATGTTTTACATACTGGCCATTTGCATACTAGCTATATTTTACCAATTCTGACCCACATGTACATGAGATCACCTATCTTCAGATTTGCAAAAGAAATGAGTCCCATACTTCCATCTGGTGCAATAGTCAATTAAAAAACTCAATTGTGCTTTCTTTCAGCGCATGCATTTATTAATCTTTGCTACTATGTTAAATGGACCCTGCCCGGAGACAAAGGACTATTACACTTTGTTATCATTTGACCTGCTGACTATTTTCATATTTTTTGCTTCAGATAACATGGGAGTGGCTTTCTTTCACAAATTCTGCTCGGAAAGATGATTTGAAGCTTTACCACTGGGTATGTTGTTATCATATTATTTGTTTTTTTTTTCTTCATAGACAATCTTGATTTCTAGCTGGATCAATGTGTATGGTAATATGTTTTGATGCTTTTAAAATTCTATAGGTGAGAGTTGTAAACGGAACTCCACCAAGTGGAGATTATTCCTTTGCAAAGTACAACAAGGTACATGCCCTCCCTCTCTTAGTCTTTTCACAGCAGTTACTTTTGCAAGAAAATCCTATAATTTGTCAGTCATTGAGTTCAGTTAATTCGCATCGTAGTATCTTATTTCATTGCATCTGTAGGGGGTTTTTCCCCCCTTATTCTCATCATATTCAACAATATTTGGGGAAAAGAGGACATTGCCCGAGAAACTTTATTAGTAAAAACGGAAAAGATTGAAAAAAATAATAATTACATAATCCGATTTTGCCTATCCTGAAATAACCCACCAAGGGAAAGACCAAAGCCAAATGAAGAACTAAAAGAACTATCGGCTAACACGAAGAACTATAAAGACCAAGCCCATAGAAGGTAAAACAAAGCCAAACAATGGCAAAACTAAGGCTGACCATGAAAGCCATACACGGAGGAAACAACAGAAATCCTTCTAAATCTTGGACTCTTCTAACCAACTTTATAAGCGACAACTCATCAACAAGCCAACAAAATCGCCTAAGCAGGAGCATCACACATCTTGCTTTAGTTGACGCTATTTGGATGGGGAGTTGGATTCATTATATAGCTTGGCGAGGAAACATCTAAAGAAGGTATTTGAGATTGAGTTCCATCAAGAGTTGAACTTGCACTAACACCCAATGCTTCCGCATCAAACAAACCTCTACAACTGCCGTTTTCAAATTAGAAATTTGGCCTTCAGGAGAGGGTGGGACAATCAATTAAACGATGCATTGCTTTTGGATTCAATTGATTATGCAAAACCCTAGCCCCTAAAAGCTGTGAACACGTATTTCCATCAGGAGGGTCAGGAAGAACATGAAGTTTAATGAATAGCCTTGGAGATATGAATTTCTTCCCTTAATGATTCATCAATGAGCAAAGAACTTGTAAATGTAACTTATTAACCAAAAATCACCGACCAGAATGGCAGAATCAATGAACAGAGGGAAATTGGAAGGAAACCAAAGATCACCTAGAGAGAATGATACAAACCCAATCCTCATCTTTGACCCGGTGTCTAGTCAAATCAGTTCCAACAGTTCCCGATTAGTGGGGGGAAGTGGGGAAAACTGCCATATAAGTTTTAGGCTTTATATTTGTGTTTTGTTTTAGGAAAAACTTGTCTTGAATATTATTAACTGGTTTGTGTTTAGAATTTGGAGATCTGCCCTCTCGAATGTGGCTATTCTTTTAATCTTTTTCAGTGAATCAAAGCCTTCAATTTCCGGTTCTTAACAATGGTTCCATTGCCGGGAAATCGAACGACACCTGCAACCTGGATTTTGGTAGATCAATTAGCAACAATTGCAGCAAAATTAGATGCTATTCTTGCATCTTTGAGGGAAGATGTTGAAGAAATCAAAGCTCAGGTGAACACCGATGGTTGGAACAATGAAGAATC
>BJCN01284868.1:0-14370 GCA_018326445.1 Flaveria brownii
AGGGGGAAAACTCGTGTGTATCGCCAGACCTCCGTGCACCCAACTCCAGCCCCAAGGATTACACCTGTCACACTCTCATTGGCCAATCCCCCCTCCCTTTCACGCGTTTCCCCCTTATATAAACCCCTAAAATCCCCAACTTTTCATTCTCCTTCGATCAAATACAATCATACACACACAACCGCAATCAAGGTATTTTTCATCTTCAATCTGTTATTCGTTTTCTTATTTTAGTTCTAATTCTAGTTCTAATGTAGATATATGCGTATGTTGAGTCTTCTCAATAGGCTGTATGATTTGCTATTTGTGTGTCTAGGTTATGTAGATGAGTAAATCGTGTTTGTATGTGAATCTGTTGCTGTTTGATTGATGTGAACTGATTCGAACGGTGATTTTTGGTAGCGTAAGCTGTTTCGATCTGTAAATCTCGTGTTTGACGATCTGTAACTTTTTGAATGAGCTAGAGACTGCGTGTATATCTGTTTGAGTGGTTATATGTTATGAGTTGTAGGCAGTTGTAGCTAAGGTGACAGAGAGTATGTTGAAACGGAACCATAAATGGAAATAAGTTGATAACCTGTGGAATGTGGATCGATGAGTTGTTTTTGATTTGAAATGTGTCAACTGTGCATTAGTTACTTGTACTGTATAAGTCATGATGCGTAATGTGTCAAAAATTGGATTAATCTATATAGCGCCATGGTGTTCATCTTGTATGGACCAAAAATGGAAATAAGATGTAGATGGATGAGTTGTTTTGGTCCGAGTTTTGTAAACTGTGCATTGTTTACTTGTACTGTACAAGTTATGATGCTTATTGTGTCGAAATTTGGCTAAATTTATCCAGCTCCATAGTGTTGTTCATCGTGTGTGAAAATTTTTCCTCACATAGCTAGGGAAGACGCATGGCTTACTCAAGGTGCATAGGGTGAGCCTTGGCCTAGTTGCAAAGGCACTTAAAACGTGAGGGCTTTTCTAAAGGGAGACACTTAGCATAATTATACCACTTTTAGGGAATATAGACATTTTTAGGTTTGTTTTAGGCTAGTTTAGGTTATTTTAGGTTGATTCCAAGCTTGTTTAATGGTAAGTGTAATTGTTCCAGAGGATTTTTGGTCGGAGCTTCTAGCACCTGAAAACAGGGCTTTAGAAGCAATGTAACAAGGCTGCGATGGGCTGCACATGAGGGCCTTGGCGTGTGCCTTGTGGGTTTTTGACAAGAGAGGCTAAAACATCTAGTTGTTTTTGTTCGATATTTGGAATTAGCACAAGTTGATCTAAAAAGAACAACGATTTTTAGTTTCTTATTGGTTGATGGTTAATTCTAGTGTATTAGCTTGAGTTTGTTCATCCAGATCTTGCCATTATGTGCCTACATTGACTGAATTTTTTTTTTCTGTGGATTTAGGCATATACTAACAGAAATGGCATCAACTGAAGCTTCACGCGAGGAAAATGTGTACATGGCCAAGCTGGCAGAGCAGGCCGAAAGGTACGAAGAAATGGTTGAGTTCATGGAAAAAGTTGTAAAGATTGTTGACACTGAGGAGTTGACTGTCGAGGAAAGGAATCTTCTTTCTGTAGCTTACAAGAATGTGATTGGGGCCAGGAGGGCATCATGGAGGATCATATCTTCCATTGAGCAGAAAGAAGAGAGCCGTGGGAATGAAGATCATGTTAAGCTAATCAAGGATTATCGTGCTACAATCGAGAGTGAACTAAGCAAAATATGTGATGGTATTTTGGGTCTTTTGGATTCTCATCTGGTTCCCTCTGCATCCTCTGCAGAGTCGAAGATCTTCTATTTGAAGATGAAGGGTGATTACTTTAGATACTTGGCTGAATTTAAGACTGGAGCTGATAGGAAGGAAGCTGCTGAGAGCACTTTATTAGCTTACAAATCTGCTCAGGTGGGTGTTACTTTAATCATTTAATCCTTTTCATTTCAATGCTATGGTCTTGCTATATTTTGAGTTAATTTACTACGTGGACTTGTAACCATGGTATTTTGTTGTATTGTTGTAGGATATTGCTCTTTCTGATTTGGCTCCTACTCACCCAATTCGGCTTGGGCTTGCACTTAACTTCTCAGTGTTTTATTATGAGATTCTCAATTCACCTGACCGCGCTTGCAACCTTGCCAAACAGGTAATTTATTTGCCGTTGAGCATTGAAACTCTTTGATGTCATGGCCTCAAATTCTGTTATGTGGTTATTATATTTGGTACCAGTTTTGTTTGCTTGAAAGCATGTCATTTACCTTTAGGAGGTGATTTGTACAATAACAATTTTGATCTCTACACCAAAAAGTACAAGTTATTAAGCAAATGATACAACACTTTAAAGTAAATTTGTACTGTAAATTGTATGAACTTCTCTGTGTGTTTGGCATACATGCATATTAATGCATTTAGCTGTGCATTTGATCATTAATACACATATATCATACATGCATGTATGCATGCTTATATTGTTTTTTTTTATTTTTTTGTTTGTCTTTCCAATGCAAGTAGTAAACAATCACACATTCTGATTTTGGTAATGTTTTATGCTAAAACCCGTCTTCTTTTGGCAGGCTTTTGATGAAGCTATTGCTGAGCTGGACACATTAGGTGAGGATTCATACAAGGACAGCACATTGATCATGCAACTTCTCCGTGACAACCTCACTTTATGGACATCTGATATCGCGGTTGGTCTCTCTCTCTCTCTTGTTCTTGTGACACGTGTGTCCCTTCTATTGTTTTTTTTTTCGCTTTTACCTTTGGTAAAGCTTAACTGAACTGTTTTTGAACGTCTAAAGAACCCTTTGCTAGAAGGAAAAACATTCAAATTTCACAGGACTTGAATAAGCAATGATACTGGGACCGTGTTATACGCAGTTAACATTTTTGGTTTGTGTTGCAGGATGAGACTGGGGATGAGATTAAGGAACCCCCAAAAGCAGAGGAAACACAATGATTGATATACACGGGCTTAGTAGGAAAGCAGTCGTGTGTACTTTATTATAGGTGTTCTGTTCTGTTCTGAATGAGGGACCGACTGATTTGCGCAATCCTGGGGTGTTGAAATCCTTGTGGCTTGGTGATTGTTATCTGCGTAAGACTTAAGTTGGTTTTTTCGTATAATTAAATTCTGGATCATTATGTTTCTGGAGCTGTTTGGGTAGCTTCTTTCTTTTTTAAATCTTGTACCCAATTAATAACCAGTCATTTGAATTTCCAGGTATCATATATCTGGACTTTGCCATAAACAGAATCGCTTTTTTAATCCAAATAAAATGCTGTTTTTCTTTTTCAACATCATTGTTATAAACGGGTTAGACCGTCGCCGTAAAAGCCAACCTCTTTCCAATCACAAATCCATTGCCCACCCATGCTCGTCCTCTGTCGGCCAACAGCCCCACAATTGTCTTAAATGGTGGTTAATTAGTGTGTTAAACACCTTGAATGGGTTATGTTTTATTCAAGTAGTTGATATTAACATGCATCAGTTTTTGTGTTTTAGATGAGTTTATGTTGTGTCGAAGGTCGAAACCCTACTTAAAAAGGGAGTGAACCTTGGAAGAATGGTAACTGAGTCGTGTAAAGTCTCGTGCAGGAATGAGGCTATGTAAATCAAGCCCAACTGCCTAAGTTGGTCGGTTTGATGTCTACCTACCCTGTTCATGTGAGAGCTTTGTAGTCACCGGGTTTTCTTTTTAGTTAGCTAAAAAGTTAGTTTTATTGTAATCAGATATTGAATTGGGTTAAAAATTAACACTGAAACTGAAACCTTATAGACTGTTGTTGTGATGGTCACAACTTGTTATAAATAGTCAAATGGGATTGTGATTAAAAAAGTCAAAAATCAAGAAATTGGTGGGGAAAAAAAGTTGACTTTTCGGCTGGTTACGGGTGGACATGCCAAAATTATATCTTCACGTCTTTTCAGATATATGTGACGTACTAGCGAATTGGGTATGATCACATACACACATGACACAACGTCCAATTGATAGGAAAATGAAAACAACATTATGCATCTTTAATAAGCTTTAGATGAGAGTAATGACATGCCGATCAATATTACCGAAGCGTGTCGCCTTCTCCATAACTAAGGCTATGTATATGGCAGAAACAGAAGCGTGCAAAGAGTTGTGGTTAAAAAAGGTTTCTATAGGCGCTTGACTTCAAGACAATGCTATGTGGTTTTTTATGATGATGAAAATGTTGCTAAGAATTGTGTTTCATAAATATATCACGATACATTGGTTGTTAGAACTTGATAGTGTTTGTGTTGATGATAACCAATATGTTAAAAAATGCCTTGGCAAGAGAAATCCACAGGTCTTTTGCTTCATACATCTCGATTCAATATTCTAAAAGTATGATGTTAGTCAATGCCTCTAGAGAAGATTCATTCTATAGCTCTCTCTTAAATGCTATTGGATTTTAAACTGTTGGGTTTTAGAGTTTTTTCATGCTAAAATAAGTATGTTGCAACCCCCATCATAATGATAGGGGGCAATGCTATGTTATATTCACAGCTTTCACTTGTCTCTTAATTTTTTTAAAAGAAAACACAAAGAGAACGTACGTGGTGTATGAGTAAACTACAATGTTGTGTTGGAAATAAGGCGTACATCATACGTGTTCTCTTCTTCGCCTTTACCTGCACCATAACAATATCCAAATAAATAACACATGGTTGAAAAGTGTAAACTTAGTATTAAAATCTCAACCTAACACTCACCAACTTCGGCTGAGATTCCTGGGCCGAAAAAGGACGCAAATTTTTCCTGTGAAACAATATTGTTTAAATAGGTGTTAAATTACATGAGACAAGCTCTAAAGCAAAAGTGACCAAATCAAACCTCTAGCCATCTACCTAATATGGGTTGGTTTGGGTTACGGTTTGCCTCTAATGGGTCAAATGTGTAAATTTTCAAGATTAACTAAAAAAAATGCAACAATCGGGTAGAAAGCCGACCAAAGTGTACTAAAGGCTTACTAAAAACACTTTATTGGAATAAAGTTTAAATTATTATAGTTTCTGTAATCATATATTCTATACACTAGAAATTTTCAAAAATGGTACGTTGGAGGGTAGACCCAACCAACAATGTACTAACATTTACTCATTTCGACCTATTTTGCTCTATGGATACACTAGTTGTCGCTAAAACAGGCTCACCTGTCTTTTCTCAAAATCAGCCAACTCAAGTGCTTTTGCCTCAAACACCAACACTAAGCAGTATTTATTATCTTCAGTAACCTGAACCATCAAGTGGGGTATAAGATCAGATGCCTCCAAAACGGTTATTAACAAAAACAAAACCAGAAATTATGTACTCCACTATCCATAAATCATGCAATGTTTGATTCCAGAAGAGATTTAAAGTAAGTGTTTGACTATCAATCAGAGCCAACATCAATATCATAAATAAATTTGTAATGGTAACAAAATGCAGATATAGGTCATTTTAGCTTGAGAACTGACCCAAAAAAAAAAGTATGATGCGACTGAATGGAACACTGAAAATGGAAATTGTTCTAATATCAAGAAATTTAAGGAAAGAAAATGTTGATAATGGGTATGAACTTGAAGAAATCCACAGGAGTTTTTTTTTTATAATGCACTGTGGCATAGGCAATCTCATGGGTATATGTACCTGTGAATGTGTATAATTTGATGCAATCTTAAAAGTAAACTATATTTAGTAGCAACCAGGAGAAGCAAAAGTTTAAGTGGTGGTGTTTAAATTCCAATTATGAGAAATTGGAGTGCCAATACACTGATAGGCATCAATCGTTATATGTCAATTTTACAATATGTTAATGGAAGCCAAGAAGCTTACTTCTTCACGGATTTTCTGTAAAACTGGAGCATTTCTTCGTGCCACACCTCCACCCTAAACCAAATGATGATATTTACCAATATTAGACAACGGATAACGGATATACTACGTAAAGTGAAAATTGTAAGGTATAAAATAGCAAAATGAATTGAATTATTGGTGGTTACATGTTTATTATTTAACCATGAGAACCTGTTAGGGAAAACTCACAGGGCTCCATCAATACCATGCTAATAAGGTAAAATGTAAAATGCAACTTATGCTGGGGGGTTAAGGCAGGAAAGAAGTGGAATACATCTGCTTGATGGGAATCACATGCTTACCATTGTGCCACTCTTGAAGGTTTAACAGTTACAAGTAGTTATTAGTGATTAGAGTTTTTGTAATTGAAAACGCTTCATCTGACAAACACCTACATAGAATGTATATAAAATCAAGAACTTACCAGACCATATTGGAAAATACGCTTTAAAGCCTCATCCAAATGTTGTTCATCGCCATAACGGTATCTGATTACATCATCTCTAACCTAATACAAAGAACCAGTTTTAATGGTAAATGATGGAGAAAAAGTGCACAACACAGTTAACAAAATCACCTTTGCCCACACTGACTTGTGTCAGGTATAACTATAGAGTGTCAACAACATATCGCCAAAAAAGAAATCTAACCTGCTTTAGGATAGGAGTTGCACATTTTTCTCTAAGAATCAAAGCATCAGAGTAAGTCAAACATGGTACTGGTTTAAGTTCTGCATACTGCATTCACAACAGAATGTTACATTCCAGCCACAAGCATTACAACCAATCTATGATTTATCATTAACAAGAACTCAATCTTTCTCACCTTAAGAGCCATCCCAATAATTGACAGAGGAAATCCATATGTCAACATCAATGCAGACCATTCAGATCCAGGGAGAATATTGAAATATGCTCCAAAACCATAACTGTAAAGCGTACGCAACACAATATCAAAAATGCTGAAAATGCCGCTTAAATGTTTAACTTTCAATGACTAACATACTGTATAGGGGAAGCACATGAAGACCATAAGAGCAATAGAGATATTAGCTTGTTACATGTATTAGGTTGTTCGTTCAATACAGAACCGATTTTAAGCAGAAACTATCAGAATCACATATTAACACTTGTACGGTTGTACATAATACTTTTAATGTGACACATAATATGGTTAGCAACCGCATAACCACCTGTATTTCTCTCCCCTTAGTCCCACTATATACTAACTACACTTGCTTTGGCTACTTCAAAATCAATTCTCTACTTAAAATTGTTTATGTATTACATATTTACATGCTCATATACTCATATGCACTAATTTCCATTATGTATTACTTTGGAAATGAAACTCAAAACATATAGTATGATCACTAGTGCATCAGGTTACTTACGATAGTAGTGATAATCCAACACCTAGACCAATAACCCCAAAGGATACCTGCAGAAGAAGATGCCATAACAACACACTTCAGCAATTGATGTATCACAGTAAACTATTAAGAGATACAATTCTATCAACTACCTTCGCGAGCGAAAACTCATCGTCTTCAACAATCGTTTTACCACCAGTAGCAACCGCAGGAACCGACGCCTGAGAAGAATCAGCAGCTCTAGCGACAACAAACCTAAACCTAAGGTAACTTTCAGGTCTTTTGTTGAACTGATCCTGATTAGTGAGGTGGCTGTAGGTTCGCCGGAGATTCAACGGCGGCAAGTTGTTGAAAGAGATTATGTGGTGGTTTCCGGCGAGATTTAGCCGGTGAGAGCAGAGGATGCTACTTCCTCCGACGATTGATGGAGATAATGCTTTCATTGTGATAGAGATTGTGAAATCGATTGTGCTGTTGGAGAAATATGAGGATGTTGTTACAGGGGAAGAAGATGGATCATGGATGAAGTTTGGTTTCAACCGTCGATTTTCTAATGACGTGGCGATATGTTAACTACAAACTAATTTAAAGACTTAAATTTATGATTGATTGTTGTTAAACTTCTTTTTCACGGAAGAAGTGGGAGTTGTCTTAGATTTTCGATTTTCAAATCAGAATTCTTTTAATTTTCTATTTTTTTTTGTTTTGTAAGGGTGTTCTTTTGTTTTTTTTTTCACATTTTTCTAGTATGTTGTGAAAGTTGTACAGCAGAACTCCTAACATACAAAATCAATCGGTGGTGCCCGATGAATATCCATTGGTTGAAGAGTTAAAGTTGAATCAGGGACTAGAGGGTGGTGTTCGTACCGCGACAAAGACTTCCCCACATCTTCTTGATCACGACACCATGTGATCTAAGTATGATTTCACACACCATTTAAGTCTAATTGTAATTTTATATTAATGTTTATCATATGAGTAAAGCTGGTTTTAGAAAAGAAGTAAGCCCACGAAACGATTTCTCATTTCGATACCTTATGACATGCTTTATTTTTTGTTTGAACTTGTAGCTTCTGCTAAAATAATGTAATAGTTTAGGACGATGGTCTCAACTACTTGAAGAGAATTATCTTTACTATGATCTTAATGCGGTTATGTTACAAAGTCTTTGATAATGACAAGTAACTGACCATACGTAATTGTATTTTATTTTCTCAACATAAATAGGTACTATACGTGCTATGTAGATATATTTATGATTTATTACACTAGCATACTTTACTTACGCTTTACATATGAAGAATCACTATAAGGTTAAAAACAATATGTGAAAAGTTATTTCACTAGCTAGTGAGAATAGAATAGATAATCATATATTTTATTAATGAGATATTATATTATGACTTTTTATCACATAAAAATATGATTTTAATGAAAACGTACCCTTGCATCAGATGGTAAGTAGATGTAATTACATAAGATGAATAAGTTAGTTTTCGTATGAACATAGCCGACCCGTTAAAATAATAAAAAAAGTTAGGGCTTAGACCCATTAGCATGAAAATTCCTTTTTTGTGTGTGATTCCTGAAATCACTATCCAAAGTTCTATGACTACATGTCTTGTTGTTTTTCAAGGTTGACCAAACCGAACCGGTTCCAAACTGAATCAACATAGGGTTTGGAACGATTTGTGCACATCTAATGAACCATGTCTGAAAAAACCATACGGAGTGCACATAAACACTCTCCCTCTCCCCTCACCCCTATCTCTAGCATCTCTTACAAGCACCCACTCCTTCACCCGCTATCTGTTTGGACAAGCTTTAGTCTTGGGGAACCACCCTTTGCTCATCCATGTCCTCCGCCTCTCTCTTTCGACTCGGCTCACAAATGTTTGTGTGGTCTTTATTTTTGATGCTATGAATGATGTTCTTGAATGTTCTACTTCCACCATTACCACACCATCATCGCACATCACCAAAGTATCATCATCCCACATCACCAAAGTATCATCATCCCACACCACCATTGCTATGACAACTCACCAATCACAGGTGCTAAAAAACTGTAATCCAAGCTTCTACGTAAAATATAAAGACTCAAACCACATTCAACACGACAACACATACATTACAACCATCAACACCATGCAACAATTCCTACACAAATACATCCCATGTATGAAACTTGAGTTGTTACTCAGTCCACGGTCCATTCGGATTTTGGTAACAACAGAGACACAAATCTCACACCTCTATAAAAATATATGCCAACTTTCATGATATTTTATTAAAAAGAATCATACAATACACATCCTTCGTAACAAATAAAGTTATCAAACTATCAACCCAACATATATTTCATTCTTATTAATTAATTAAGACTTAAAAAACCAATCTCATACCAATATACATGATGAGCAAGTTCAAAAAATGAGCCTCATTCTAACTTCTATGGCCTCAAAGTACAACCCACATAGCCAAAAGTACAACTCCAAACCACCCAACCCCACTCCCTAATCCGTATAATTAGGGCCCGTTGCCCCGGGCTCCCCCGCATTCGCCGCCGGCGATGGCTCCACCGCCGGCGACGGCGGCACCGGAGCCACCAACAACTCCGGCGGCAGATCAGCCTCTAAACCCTGCAAATAAAACGTATAAAACAGCTTAAACGGAAACACCAGCTGCTGAAGCTTCACCTGACCGTACGCTCCGGCGAACACTCCGGTGCCGCCGGTGACGGCGAGATAAGTATCCTCCGTCGTTATATACGCCCCCTGTACCGTTATCTGCCCGTAATCCCCCAAATGAAAGGTGTAAATCGCTTCGTATCGATCGCCTTTCGTCTCCGGCATGTTCTTGATCAGAATACATATTCCGGCAGTGATTCCTAATCGTGTTTGCAGGTCTGCACTGTACACCTGCACCGGAATCGGAGAGATTTTAAGATCATATAACATATTGTTGTTGTTTGATTCCCCGGACTCTATCAATAGCGTTGATATGTATGGGATTTAATGGGCGGGAGCTTTTAAGAGTCACGGGCCCTCTTGTTTGTTTGTTAAGAGTTATGTGTATTTTGTTTGAAAATTTTATACACATCTAGTCCGGCCTTCTGATATAACGATAGAAAAAAAAATTTAATAGGTCATGTGACTTTCAGGTCTGTTATGTTTGTTCAGGTTTCGTGGGCGGTGTTAGTATGGTTGTAAATGATGACAAAAGATTGAAAATATGAATTGAAAGGTGAGAGGTTATTACTTTGTTGGTGAATGGAACAAGATCACCAAGGGAATTCACGGGTTTTTGACCCAATCGGAGGTATGCGGGGCTTCCACGGTCTCTTTCGTTGATCTCGTACACACTTAGTTCATGAACTTTCGCTATGTATTACAAATAACACAACATCGATTAATATTTGATAACATTAAAGCTAAAAAATCTTAACGCTGGTAATTTTCGGGTTTTTGTATGGTTTCTAAGCAGAAAATAGGAGTTGTTTGGAAGATCGGTGTTTACTATTTGGACATCTATTTTCAAAACAATTTTTTTTCTGAAAATCACAAAATAAACAAAAAATGTCTAGTTAAAAGAAGTTTCTTGAATTATTTCTCCAATTCAGAGCTAGCTTGTCGGGAAGTCAAAATGAAGCAAACACTATCTTTTTTCACGGTCCCGAATAAAAAAAAAGGATATGTTTTGTTGTCTTTTAGAGTATTTATTTCTCTTAATTCTATCTAACTTTACACTTACAGGTATTTAAATTCATACGAATTTTATAGCAGACAACGTCAATACCACTAAATCACAAGGTCATGGTTGACCCATGAGTATATATGTGCTATGTATATATAAATTTATGCTTTGGACTTTAAATTCCAAAAAAAGTTACAAAATTAATTTTGGAAACAACCTCCAAAATTTCATATTTGCGACTTTATAATACGATATTTAGAAAACAACTCTATAATTTCATTTCGTAGGAACTAAAAAAAATGGAAAGAAAATGAGATTTTACGGTTTACGTGTTTGGGATTGCTTCTTAAAACAACTCATTGACTTATCCAATAAGTTAATAAGTTAGAATAGAATAATTTATTAGCTTATTTATCTCACAACCATCACATTATCAAACATTATAAAATGACTTTTTAACTTTTTAAAAGTTAATAAGTTAAAAAATAAGTAAAAAAAACACTTCCAAACACTTACAGGGTCTAGAAGACTCTGCAGGGTTGCTTTGACTCTTAACACTAAACGCTCTCCGGCAGCCGGAAGAGTTGACGGTCAATTTCCGAGATAAAAGTCGGTTAACATTGTTTTTGAACGACATGAGGCTAGGAGCTGCGGCGGCGGTGGCTCCGGTGGCACGTAATAGGCTAAGAGATGAAGTGATTGATTGCAGAGAAGATGAAGCAGCCGCCATTGAAGATGATTGTTGTGGTGTTGATGAGGCTAGTGATTATAATTTGGGATGTTGAATTGTTAATGGGTGGTGATATGGTAGATCTGAAGGTGTGTGTCCAATATATATATATATATGAGTTATAAACAAACAAACAAACATACCCAGTATGTCCTATTAAGAGTAGAGTCTGAAAGGAATAGATAGTGACTAGTCTTTCCTCCTCTGTCTACTAAGAGTAAAGTCTGAAAGGAATAGATGGTGACTAGTCTTTCCTCATCTGTCTACGAGTCATGTGGGGTTAAAATGTAGGTAGGTGATGGTATGGAAAATGGATTGGTCGGTGAGTTCAAAACCTGGATATTTTTATGGCGGCTTTCGTATTTTTTTTCTTTGTTGATGTGATTGATTGTCAAGACGGGATTGTTAACCCACGTGAGTTTTTTGGATCTACGCTACGACCGGCCAACTCCTCTTTCATATGAAACTTCGTTTAATGATGTTACGTAAACGAACTGAATGGAATGAAGTTTTGTGTATTTTTGTTCGTATTTAGTTTTTGTCGGACGAACGAATGGCACGCGAAGACATATTGGAATGGGAATTCTTGTTTCATGTTTGTTCGTTAGATAGTTGGACTTGTTCGAGTTAAAAAATGAACGCAAATTAATGTAAACAAACATATGTTAACTAATTTGGTGCTGATGAGTTTTAGATCAAGTGGTTTTATCATAATGGGACTTTGGGTGGTGAGTTTCTCCTGGAATGGTGGGCGGGCTGCCGGCTGGGTCACTTGCGATGTCTGTGTTTGCGGACGTGAATGACCTTTCAACATTGGGTTTACCTGGATGATAAAGCTTATAGTATTCGTTGAACGTTTAAAAAATAAAAAAAAACTAATTTTGTGAAGTAAAATTTGCTATTCAGAAATAATATATTAACTAATTTGGGTAATAAATTGAGCATTAAATATCTTACGGTACCTAGTTTAAAGAAACAGGCACAAACTTTGAAAACGTGAAACTTACTTTTAGCGTGTATGATAGGCAGTTGTTTATGTATTAACAAGAATAAAGTTTGATATACAATTAAAGGTATATCGCGATTGTTGAGTCATGTATCATATGTTATGCACGCAATGTTTCTAAAACATAACCATGTAAAAAATAAAGAGAGTTACTTTTATCAAGCACGTTAACTCTTTATACATAAATTACATTTAAAAAGTCTATCCGCTCTCCTAGTCGGACGAGCATCCACCAAATTTTTCATAGATTGTAAAATTTAACAATATTACTTTAGGTATCAATATCTTATTTTCATTTTATTTTTAACACGTTTTAACCTTTTAGCTTGTAACGAAGATCTCTTCAAAACATCACAAAACTTTTGTTTTATAATTATATTAATAATAATCACATAGTTATTTGTCACTAAAAAACTTATTATTAATTAAATTTCGCATATATAGTGTATACTTATTCAATTAACTATTGATCGGGTTTTATGCGTAGATACGAATATTCTCTATTTGCTGTTAAAGCTAGGCATGGACAAAAAACCGGTTCGGGAATCGGTTCGGCCGGTTAAACCGGAACCGGTTTCAAAGAAAAACCGGTTTGGCCCGAACCGACCTGAACCGCCGGTTTGTTGCCGGTTTATAAACCACACCCTCAAAACCGATTTATAAACCAGTTTGAAAAGTCAAAAACCGGTTAAACCGGTCCTAAAACGGGTTTGTAAAAAAAAGGCTTCAAACCGGTCCGAATCGGTTTGATAAGTTTGAGTATCCGGTGTTTCAAACCGGTTTGTAACCCGAACCGGTCTGAAGCAAAACCGGTTTGACCCAATAACATACAAACCGGTTTGGTTTTAAACCCGAACCGGTTTTGATATATAAACCGGTTTTTACACCTCTTGTAAAGCACTAATGATGCCACATGGTTTTGATCTGCACGTTCTATGCATATTAAAATCGTCATGTATCAATTATCATCGATGTCTTCGTTATTAAATAATATTTTTTTTACTTAAATAGCCATTTGATCAAATTAAGTTATCATTTTAACCATTGATTTTATCTTTTTAAAAACTTTGGCTTGGTGTCGCTGGTCAGCGATACATACTCCTAGTCATATCGCGCCAAGTGGGCCCAATATGTTTTCAAACAACAATTTACACAAACAATCCTGTTGTAACATCTCGTATTTTACGAGTTTATTTTGGTTATGTAGTTATTTATTTATTTACTTATTTTTATAAATAATAATAAAAAAAAATCATAATATCAATAATAATTAATAATAATAAATAATAGTAACAATAATAATAATATTAATACTAATACCATCAATAATAATAATAATTAATAATAATAAAAATAGTATTAATAATAATAGTAATAATAACATTAATAATAATAATATTAACAATAATAGAGTACAGGGGGCCTAAATGACATTTCTAAAACTTAGTTAATGAATTTTTGCCTAATATAATAAACAAATAAAACCACAGGGACCAATGTGTAATTTAATTAAATTGCAAAAAGGCCCCTACCCACCTTCTTCCCCAAACCGGCCGACCACCATTATTTCTGGCCACTTTACCCACTAAAAACGAGCACTACGGGTTTTAAAACTCAAAGTAATTACGCACTAACGATCCTATAATCGAATATAAAGTAATTATGGCTTGAATTGCATGAAAAACGATCTCAAAAATCATCACTCG
>BJCN01284892.1:0-16197 GCA_018326445.1 Flaveria brownii
AAGCACATACAACCATTTGCATTTCATTAAGCATCTTTCAATTACATATATGTAAGACATTACAAAGATACTACCTTGAGATCAGAATCTAGGTACATATGTATCAAAAATCTCTCTCCGATATACCCTCTCACATTCGTGTAGCGCCATCATCGTTTCGACATCACCACCTATTTCTGTTATACTATTTAAGTTAACAAATCAATCTATTCTTTTTCCTTGAATCCTGCATCTCTGGAGTTGTGATTTTAAAGTTTGATAAGTCGTTTTGATAGCGTATGCGGCCGTATGCACCCGTAAAAGTGTTATTGTTGTCCAAGTGCTTATCGAATCTGTTGTGTATTCATTGTCGAGGTAATAATTTCATCCATCAGTTGGCTATAGCTAAGAGATAAATTCAGAATGTATGTTTGAATATGTTGTTATTTATTGTTAAAACGTTCCGGCGACTAACTTGGTTGAGGTCTATAATTAGGTTGTTAATATGATGACATAGCTAAAAATAGGAAGCTTGTGGATCTCTATTCGTCTTGTTGTTTTTCATGATTCATTACATCAAAGGATTGGATTACAGTAACTACGAACTGAATATAGAGAACTTCATATCAAAGCAAACTTCACAATTTAATAGCTAACCAAATTAGTTTAGCAGCCATGGTATTCAAATGCATGTATGAGTTGTTGGGATCTAAACGAATGAGTAGGTTTTAGCAATTAGAAATTTTGAAGTATTAAAAGGTAAAATGAATTTAATTTATATGATTAGCTGGTGTCCACGTATTCATACCCATTTGATTACGATTAAATCAAAAACTTATAACATAAATTGTACTAGTAACTATGTGCATAAGCTTGTCATGTATTCCCCATAATATGCGTAGATTTCAAGGGGTTAGAATTTGAAATGATAAAATAATAACTAATTAATGGTATTTTTCCTAATTAGACTAAGACTTTGTCATCAAAAGATTAACAAATCAACAGTTTAAACATTTCAAGTAAACTTAACTAAAACTATTAATTAAATTATAGGTTCTCGTACCAGTCGAGAAAAAGGGAAAGGAAAATTTACTACTGCTTGGCCTTGTTTTTTGCTAAACTAAAATACGGATTCCTGATTCTTGTCTAATATCTGATTCCCGTTTATCTCTAGTTTTGATTCCTGACATTCGTAGCTAGTTTGTTTTTTGATTCTGTGACTACTTTATATTTCTGTAATTTATTACCCGAGCTCTCCCTATCTAAGGGGGTGACCAAGATGCGTTATTGTAGCATAGCGTGGCACCAACCATGGCAGTGAGCTGAGATCAATACGTCTCTAAAGAGGACTCTAATTTTATGTGGGCCGTCTTGTTATATTATTATTTCTTCAGAAGCTTATGGATCGATCCTAGGTTAGTCCTTTAATTTCCTGATGGAAGGTTTTATGTCACTCCATTTATGACTCTGGTGAATACTTTGTATGTCTACCCATACTTCATTTCACATTGATTGACGGGCTCGCTACCTATGTTCCCTTTATTAAGTTATTATATGATATGATTATTAGCTCGGGTCATGTTCGGTTTGGTATATATGTAAATGTTATCATGTTCTCAGTATCATCACATCTATTTATTTTTCTTCTTCTACTCTGTTCACTGGGTGTTATACTCAGGCGTGCTTTTGTTTTCATGCATGTCAAGTAGCAGGGTCATCCAGGTGGGGAGTAAAGAGTGGGAATCTGGATAAAGAAGATTTATATTTATTTTCAATGTATCATACTTTGTCTGGGTTTTAGACTAATGTTTTATTTTTCTGAAATTTAAACTTTTAATCGTTTTTAATTATGGAATTATGTTTTGGATTTTGATTACCGTAATAGTTACACGTCAGCCTTGTTGGGTTGGGGTGTTACATACAAATTTGTAAATAATCTATTTATAATTGTGTAAGACGGGTAAAAGAATTGTTGAATGTCATCCTAGCTATACGTAAATAATTAATTATGGTAATTAATTTAAACATATGTAAAATAATTGAGAAGCCTGATTTACACGTGTAAATTTTATATCTACACCCATATGTGTACTTACATATGTGTAAATCATATATATATTTTAAATTCCATGAGAGAATAGAGGAATGAGTAGGGAGAAAAGAGGAGAGATGAGAGAGGAGAAAACATAGGAAAGAGATATTTTTTTTTACTAATTTCACTTTTAGTTAATTAACACTAGTTAATAACTCTATATATATGAGAAAGTAAGGATGCAAAGTCTATTTTTCATACAAAATAAGAAAGAATGCACCGATTAAGTTATCACACAAGGGGTTGAAATTATTACGCATGTTGGAATGACCATACAAAAGTGTAATTATCGCGCATGAAGTACCCTTTCGTGATAATTACATCAGTGCGTAATAATTTTACGCAAGTGTAATCCTTCATTCGTAATAATTTCATCCCCACTGTATATATTGAGTATTAATTATAAGATAATTTGTTTTTTCAATTGTATTCTATAATTGATTTAACATTTTATTCTAGAATCTCATGTTTATCAGTTTCGTTTAATTTGTTCTTATTATCTATATATTAATTTTTGAACTAAATAAATAGTAAATTTTAGGGTTTTTAGTTTGTACACAAGAGTTTTCTTTCTTTAGTTTTTTATCCCTTTTGATGTTGGGATTTAACAAAAAATGCTTCTTTACCCGGTTGAAGTAAATATTTGTTTCGAAATATGTTAGGGAATTTGTAGCCTATACTTTATCCGGCTACATAAGACGCCACCATATGTGCTTATTTTTATGTATGTTTTGTGTTTGTCTTCATTTGAACGCAAAATTTTGTTTGGAGTCATGTGATATTTATAATACTTACTCTTTACCCGGTTGAAGTAAATATTTGTTTCGAAATACATCAGGAAAATTGTAGCGTATACTTATCCATCTACATATGACGCCACCACACATGCTTATTTTTATGTACGTTTTGTGTTTGTCTATGTTTGAAGTTTGAACGTAAATTCTGTTTGAAGTAATGTGATATTTATAGTACTTTTTCGATCGTCAGTATAATTTCAAATTACTCTACGTTTCGCTATAAATTTAGTTCGAAAGTTAGTTGGATCGATTGTAGTCTATGTTTTATTCCACCACGTACGTCGCCGTCGCAACATGCGGCTTGTAAAATGACTAGTTATGATTAATACCCCGAGAATGGTACATAAAACTTTTTTAGTTAAACATTTTTGTTATTTTGTCATGGAATGATTTCCCGATTGGAGTGGTAAGATTTCATACCCCCCCCCCCCTTTGGTAAGGTCGAGTCCTTACTCAATTCGTAAACGAATTGCAAACTCGAAGGCTCAACTGATTGTGTGATTTTGCTTCATTAGTCGACTTTCAGGCATGGACCTTGCTTTTATGATGAGGGCTAGACGAGTCGAACAAGGGAGAACAATTCAATCGACAATGAATTGATCAACTAATTATTTTGTTGCAATTAACTCTATTAGAACGATCTTATCTCCGTACCACATTAGTTAACAAGCATCTAAACACCAAACATCGTAACACCGCTAAAAAAATTCTTGGATCCACCACACTCTATGATCAGTCCCCGTATCCAATTTAACTTCCTTTTAACCAAACCCCCGTTAAATTTAACAAAACATCATGTCAACAAAATTGGTTGCACAATATGAAAACAAACCCAACATTGAAGGTTACAAAGAAAAACTACCCACCTATAAAACAACAAGTTCAGGCCAAAGTCTGTTTCAAAACGGGCGAACGAAGCAGAGCAAATTCCGTTATCTATCCACACCAAAATTCAATCTTTTCTCGATCTCTCAAACCATTCATCGTTCATCTCAATCACAATCATATCTTTGATCTTCAAGATTCGTTGATTGTTCGTCGATTTCAGTTTACCCCAATCTGATTGTTTCTAGGGTTTGTTTTGAGGATTCAACAGCCATGGTTTACGATTCGATCGCCAATGCTTTGATCCCCACTGCGGCTTCAAATCCCAAGGATTTTGGGAAGAAAAAGCGGGTACATTGATCTAATCGTGTTGGGTTGTGTGATTGTTGATGGGTCTTGAAAGAAACGTGTTGGGTTGTTTTTGTTTTCGGAAATTAGGATGCTTTGTGTTTTTACATGGTGTTTTTGATGTTTGTAGGTGAACAGGACTGCCAAATTGAAGCAGTGCAAGCTTGATGTTCGTCGAGAACAGTGGCTTTCGCAAGGTGTGTTTTTGTTGATTTCTTGAGATTGTTTGGGTGTTTTTTGGTTGTTTCTGTTTGATTTGTTGTGCTTTGTATGTGTATGTTATGGTATTAATGATCAAGAATTTGTTGGGTTGATTTCAGTGAAAAACAAGGGGTTTAAGGAGGAGAATAAAGGTGTTGTTCGTCAGAAAACGCCTGATTTGGACATGCATGGGTTGAATGAGGGTAAAAACCGAACGATGGCGAAATTGGTGGTTAATTCTGGTGGTGAGGAGAATGATGGTTTGATGAATCATTACAGTGATTGGGAGTCACCGTCAAATAGCCCTACGAGTCATACCAGTAGTTTGGCAAGCAACAGATCAGTTGCTAATTTCGGGGGTAGTAGTAGTGGAAGCAGTAGTAGCAGTGGGGGTGGTTGTTATTCAGGAAGTATGACGGAAGAAGACGATGGTGATGATGGGTGTTTGGATGATTGGGAGGCAATTGCTGATGCATTGGCGGCTGATGAGATGAAAAGTGATCATAACCTTAATCAAGAGCCCCATGTGCATGACAATGCCCCACAGTTGGAGCCTGTGGAGATGATGAAGGATGATCAAGTGAATTGCAATGCACAGGTGAATGTGAATAGTCGGGCGTGGAGACCAGATGATGCTTTTCGTCCTCAGGGTCTGCCAAATTTGTTTAAACAGAACAGTTTCCCCATGAATTCGGATAGAAACTATGGATGTGCTGCATGGGGTTTAAAGAATGTTGGGTTTACTCCAACAACATGTCCTATATGCTGTGAAGATCTTGATTTGACAGACTCGAGTTTTCTTCCTTGCCCGTGTGGGTACAGGCTCTGTCTTTTCTGCTACAAAAGGATTCTTGAAGATAATGGTCGATGTCCAGGGTGCAGGAAGCAGTATGAACATGCTGAACAGGGGACTGCAACTTCCAAACTGGCACGTTCTTACAGCATGATACCTAGGCATTAGGTTGAATATGTATGTGGGATCCCTTTTCGCGTGTGGTTCTTCCTTACATGTTAGAAACTGATATTAGTTTTAGGTATGTCGATAGACATAATCTGTGTTTGGGAAATATGTTCTTGTGAGTTTGGCCTATAGGACTAGTTGGCTGTTGGTATGTGAATACATAAGGGCATATATAAATCAAATACATCATTTCAACTGCATTGCGAGTCTTGTAGGCAATTTTATAAACCTTCTTGAGTGATCCGTCATTACAGTTTATTAGTATATTGAGTGTTTATGATATGATATGATCAAGTCTTGGAATATTTTCCATACTATATATGTACCTACTATCTATCAATAAATTCATTAGCATATGCAACAATGGTTGCACAATGCCTTTTTAGTGATTTGTTAATTTTCAATGAATTTAATGTCTACAGCTTATGGAATGCATATTATCCTCTTATTGGCTATGCCAACCATTGTTACCTATTAATGTTTTCTTTTTATTTTGATGATTAGATGGTGACTCCTTACCCTGAAAATTGAGAAGGACGTATTTCTTTTACTCATATTGCTGTATACTTTAGCTAGTTTTTTTTTTATATTTATATTTTAAGACAGTTGAAATCCTGCTGAATAATTACCGTATTGGTACCAGATCAAATCATATTATACAGTTTTATATTATATGCATTAGATCTTTTATATTATGTTGATTTTATGCATTCGCGTATAGAGTTTCTATATACAAAACCTGTAGCTGCATGAACAGAAATGCCGCATTGTTGGTATTTGGTGACCTGATGGGACAGATATCATGTTTTTATGGTTTGTATGAAGGACCTCTTGTAAATTTGTGACTAGGATACGCTCTTTTTGTTGGTGTTGCACTTTGCATATCACTAAGATGCTTAGTCATTGTGTTACAATTATTAGAAGAATCTATAATTCAGTTTGCTTTAACTCTCAATACCATCAATGTGTATGGAAATCGTTATTGGAGGAGCGTAGAGAAGCACTTTTGTAGGTTGTGCTTCACTCCCAAGAAGATTTCTCGTATGTGTGTGTAATGCTAGCTTATGTACTTCAGATCTGGTTAATCTATTATGGTATCAAGGGTAGGACCTTGAAGGAACAGTAAGGTTGCTTCCATGCATGGAGGTCACGGGTTCAAGTCATGGAAACAACTTATTGTAGAGGTGCAGGATAAGAATGCGTATACCAAACCCAAGTCACCCAACATCCATGGGACCCACTCATGCGGGAGCCTCATGCACTGGAGTTGCTTCTTACTCTCTACTGGTATTAATCAGGGAATGTGTTTGTAATTTTTTATCAACCTTTGATATTGATATCTTAATCTGCTGGTTCTGGTTTGCAATTATTAGAACACCAATTGAGATGCTTCTCAGCATTGTCTTATTACATAAACTTGGTTTTAAGTTTTTAAATAGGGATGCTTTCTGGCCACTGGATCTCCTGGTGCGCAGCATTGCAAGGATGCTTACTAGACTTCATGAAGAATGACCATGAACACTATCAATCACCTGCAGTTCTTGAGGTAAGAATATTAAACTGCTTGTTTCTTTTGGATTTTATAAGATAGCATGTGAGATAGACTTCAGTTTTTCTTAAACTACACTGCTAAATGCATCATATTCGTTTTAAATGATCACTTTTCGATTTAATAATCTTTAAGTCTATTTATCTTTTAATTTTTTAATAGCTTCCAGCAGTCTCATCTCTTACATTTGATTCATGAGTTTGCTAGGAATTTAAAATTGCAGGGCTGCAGTGTTATGCACAAATCTGTTATCTATTTATTAAATTTGACAAATCAAACCTAATTTTTGTTTGGATTGGAATTCATCTGAATTGCCCTTGGTGCATACCCTGTTTATTGAAAATTGTCAAGCCAAAGCTACACCTTCTGTCCATTCTGAAAATTGCTTGTTATTTTTTAATGCTACTTTAAGTTCGTTCAAACGATCTCTTTATTTTGTAATTATTAAACTCTGGGATTAGGGAGCCTCGTCTTTGCTCACGATACTGTTAGCTGATCGATAAATGTAATCATCAAAGAAATAGGCGCTAGTTGCGTAGTTGACACACAATAGTAAATAACTAAAACCCTGTAACATTTCATGTTCATACCATCTGTGTGAACTGATACCTCTTTGACCTAACTTTCATACAACTAACCTCACTCCTCAAATTTATAAGGTAAATCGTCACACATCACCATCTAGGTAACTACATCCCATCTTTTAGCCTGTTACAAATGGTACATGTTAGCAACAAAGTCGTCCTGCTCGGCTTTGAAGCTTGAAAGCTTCATAAGTAGTCAATTCTTTTCTATCACCGTGTTTTTCTTTTTAATTGCATACTTCGTCTAAGATGATGTTCTTTTGTTCTGGTTTGGTTTATTTGGTCTATATATTCTCATGAAACTTTTTTAGTCTGATCCCTTCCTCTTTTCAGCTTTTTCCACAGCTAACAGACAACATTTCACTCTAGCCATCTATAAGAACATGAATACTTTTTTTGTTCAAGAACCTGAAAAATAATATCAAGAAGGTGGTTTTAGGTCCAAGCAAACAATTGTTTTGTATAGGTTGAAATGGGTCTGGCTGTGTTCACCTGCAACACTTGTCACATGTAAGATATGATTCCAAGAATTTAACTTATGAAAAAAAAATACGCCTTGCATGATTTGGACCCGCTTTATTTACCAAAACTTTCCAAAGCGATTAAGCATTACCAGAATCGACTTGATCATAACCGAGTTACCAGTTCAAAGAGAGTTTTATTACTTGTATGGATAGCATCACTAGTAGTACCCATTAGACACCACCATGTTTGTTATGGTATTTTAGACAAAACTTGTCATCCATCTGATTCCATTCTTCCTCATTGATCTTCATTGGATAACTGCAATAAATAGCACAATAACTGTAGAACATTTTGGGTTTTCAGCAAGCTGGTGTAACTTGTAAGGGTGTCCTTTGGCCCCGGGTGCAGAAAAACAAATTACCTAAGAGTCGGTAAGGGCTGACTTTTACAAAATCAACTGATAACTCCTCCTTTAAAGAGTTTGCAGGTTCCATAAGATCAAATGCATCTTTTTGGATTCTTAGTTAAAACTTTAAAGTTACTAGGATTAGTGTAATGGGGTTGACTTTTTGTTAGAGGAATTTGAGGTTATTCGGTGGTAGACGCTCTTGAATGTATTTTTAGGAGCTAACATCATAGAAGGTACAACACCGGGTACCACGAGAAAATTGGTAAAATGACATGCCTATTGCTCAAGCCTGACCCCATAGCCGAGGGACCCCTCACCAGTTAGAACTTAGAAGGGACCCGAGAGTTGACAACCAATCGATGCTCATGTTTTTTTAGTTATCTTATGTATTCATCAAGCATCCATAGACTTGCACTTGCTATTATATATCAGAATGTCTTGTGAATAAGATATTTCTATCTTCTTTACAGCTTCCTCCACCTGAAATTCTTAGTTTGACTTTGAGGTCAAACTTGTTTCTTATTGAATTTAAATTGTTTTAAGTTCGACGCTCTATAAACAAAACTTGCTTCTTATTTACTTTATTTATTACGATCTGATGATCTCTATTCTTTGTGATCTGATAACCATTCGAATTCTTTAATAATGTTTTTCCCATTTAGTCTTGAACCTAGAGGTCGACTGTCAACAGGACAATTAAGATTTTGACGCATTGCCAATTCAAGAAAATCTTTACCATAGAGATATGATTTTCTTTTTACTGTCACTACTCGACCGTAAAAATATACCAACATACCTGATACATCTTCCCAATTTAGCTTGCTATTATAAAACTTATGAACTTGAAATGGGTTCAAATGTACCAGTAACATCTGCTGCCATTTTATGTCGCAACCACCTACTAATCACCGGCACCTTCATCACCACCACCGCCATAAAAGCACAACCTGGTGTGTCGAAATCACCTACTAATCATCGCCGCCATTAAAGCAAACATAGCGGGTGAATTTTTTTAAAAGACCTTTTCTTCAGGCAAATACATTTTGATCCAAACTTAATTTGGTTAAAACTTAATTTTTAGGGTACTAGAGGGAAAACTCAAAGTATCTAAACTACCCAAATCAATTTAACTAATAATTGATTGATATCTTATTTTTATTTAAATTTATTCAAAACTACCCAAATTGGTAGGGGCACAACTCTAACTACCGAATATAGTATTTAATTAGTTAAATTTAATTAAATAATATATCTATAAACACAAGAAATAATATTTCATTAATTAAAATCAGGAGAAAAACACTTATAATAGAAAAAAAATAAAAAAAATAATTGTCACTAAAAAATACATACATACTTATCTTAACTACTCTAAGTCCAAGTTTGAGAGGTTTGGACTTGCAATATGCTTCACAAGATCACATTAAAGTTTAAAATGAAAGGACATTATCGTAAAAAAACAATATTTGTCGGAGGATCTAATATGTAAACTAATTATCTTGCATTGTCGTCATCTTTTAAATCATTTTGTGCAATATCGTATATGCATACATCACATTTCTAATCCTTTCCTACTTATACGACTTGGTCGGTTGCCTAAGTATTTTCCATTTAGCTTTCAAAACTCCAAAAGCGTGCTCGACATCTTTTCTCGTTAGTTCATTTACTTTCTTGAATTTTTTTCCTTTGGATCGGTTGGATACGGGAACGATCTCACAAACATAGAGATGTCACTTCAAATCTGCATATTTACATATATTTTTGGTTTGATCCAATTAGTTTGTTAGCAATTCTTTGATCGTTTATGTATACTTTATTATTATGTTCGTTCAATTGATTATACTTTCAATTATGTATCGATAATTACATCTAACAATAGTTGATAAAATATACTAGAAATAAAATGTTACACAAATTAGATTCACTTATTCAATGTTTCTATACCGAAAAATCGTCCTTTTGCCCTCATAATAGAGCATACAGAACCATGTTTTGCAAATCAACTTTTTATATACGCGTAACTCATTAAAGTATGTACTATTTCTAATTGAAAATGAGACATGAGTAAAATTAAATTGCTAACTACAACATCATAAATCAGATTTAGTTATTCATGATTTTGTACTTGAAATTCCTAAAGTCTCTCTTTTTGTCTCCCATGATAGACTATACACAAGCAAGCTTCACATATCAACTTTTTATACACATAACCCGTAATTTATGAACTACTTTCGAAATAAAAAATGATAATTCGTAAGTAAAAATAGATACGTGATTATAACATCACGAATCTCATAACAATATCCACAAAAGTCTCATAACTATGAATACAAATTTGTTCTAAGATAAGGGGAAGCGAGATCAACTGACCCGGCTGAATTTTAATTCAATATCATCTGCGTAATATATTGACCTTTATTGATCGTAATAGCTAGAAATATCACTACCGTAATAGTTAAAATCATCGTTGTCGTAATAGTTAGAAACCTCGCCACCGAAATGATAGTTGTTGCATCGGATCGACATCGTTAACATTAGGTTTTTAATCAATAAAACAGATAAATGAATATAAAATTGAACGTAAAATGAATTTACATATAATAGTTTATATGATAGGTTTTTACGAAATATTAAGTTATGTTATATAATTTGCATGCATATCGAGGAATATTTCATTGTTTAAAAGAAAACAAACAAGCATGTAAAGAAGATACGATCTAACAAACCAAACGTTCATCAACAGTTCGTGAGCCGTTCGGCGGAAAGTTTTTTTACATTCGTTCGTTTAATAATGAACGAACATAAACAAGAAATTTTATTCGTTTAATTAAATAAACAAACATGAACAAAAAGTTTTATTCATTTAATTAAATGAACAAACATGAACAAAGATCTTCTTCGTTCATTTGTGTTCATGATCATTCGGTAAGGTGTTCGTTTACGTTCATTTATGTTCGTTTACGTTTGTTCATGTCCGTTTGTTTATATATGTTCATATTCATTCATTAAAATTATTTACATATTTTATAATTTTTATTTTAGTGAATCAGCGTAACTTCTATACTTTATAATTGTTTATATTTTTGAGCGTTTAGTAATATGTTTATTCATATTCAAGTATATGATCATTATATCAAGCATTAACTTTAAATATTATAAGGTTATTTTGTATTGGTGAATTTGTTCGGTTTGTGTTGGTGAATTGTTCGGTTTGTGTTCGTGAACCGTTTGTGAACAAATTCAATCCCTTAATGACCGAACATGAATAAGAATTTTCGTTCGGTGAGCGTTCATGAACCGTTCATGAACACTTTCAATTCTTAATGAACGAACACGAACAAAGCTTCGTTTGATTCGGTTCAGTTCGTTTACAGTCCTAACGATCGTTTAAGAGAAAAGAAATAGGTCGTATAGAGCTTCACGACCCGTATGCTCGTTGATCATATATATATTCATGATCGTTACCGTAGGAAAATGACTGATTGGACATGCTTCAGAAACTGTGTTGACTAAAAGAAATACGACCTATGAAAGGCCTTACCAGCCATATTATAGGCATCAGTATAACCAACTAGGTGTATCAATAATAATCTTCTAACTGCTTTAGTGTGTTATCTTTTTTATTATAGTTGAATGTAATTATTGACACATGAATAAAAGTAGGATTATGATATGCAGACACCCTGTCAAGTGTTATGCATACATCCTTTGACTTTTCTTCACGACCCGTAAAAACCCTTACGGGCTGTAAAGGCCTGCAAAATATTTAAGTATCAGGTTAAATTAGTCATGACCGTAAAGTCAACTAACGGGCCGTAACAAAAGACCCATGAAACGATTTACGGCACGTGAAGGTAGTTGTTCACGGCCTGTAAAATGTTTCACGTTTTCCTGAGTATTTTTTGTTTTATTAATTATTTATCGGTTTTCGTGATTATTAGTTTCTTATAATTAATTGAGGTGACGTATTATTCCTCGTAAAACGTGTATAAATTATTTAATTTGATATAATATTTTAAATTTAACGATATATTTAGGAGTACATGTTAGTTTTTTTATTAAACAATTTCAATCAACATAACTAAACTCATCTGAAATTAATTTGACGTTCAAGTCGACGAATGCATGAGCAACTAAAAACGATTTTAAATATTGATGTCACACCAACCATTTCGACAAATGTCATTTTGTAGACGTTCGTTTTATACGTTGTGTCCATTATCAACACAGTCATAAAGTGTGAGATGTGGGATGTATAAAAAAATCCGTCTACGGTATTTGTGACTTCATGTATGTGATGGGTGTAAATATATTTATTTTGTTGTAGTATAGTAAAAAACACCTACATTGGAGTTTCGCCGATTCTACTTGAATTTTTTATTTTCATGCGGACATTATATAACATTCTTCAGGTTGACACGTTTTTGGGATTTTGATCCCTTAGTGTGCCAAAATGTTTCGAGGCTCAATATTTTGCTCTGTAAGTTGCTTTATCACACAAATCTCTTTTTTTATTGTGTATGCATGCCTCTCGAGGTATTCATCGGCTTCATGATTATGAGAATCATCTACAACAACTAGGATCCACCCACCTTTTTTTATTTGATACTTTTCCTGTAATTCAAACTAATATTTTTTTTATGCTTGTCTTTCTAAGAGTGGGTGTTTTTTTATATATTTCACCGCGATCATATTTTAACCTTATTTTAACTACCAACCCACTTATGTTTTTTTCAACCGTTTCATGACAATAACATATCCATTTTCACGGCGTATATTACTTACCCAATTAACCAATTATTCACGAGATGAGAACACCTAATAATTTTAAATAATATAATTAGTTATTATCAAATAACAAAATCTAATAATTATTATTATCACATAACTTAAAAAACCTAATAATTACGTAATAACCTGATTAGTGTTGCATATCCTTTTTTTTCAAAACCATCACCATACTCATCTCCGCTACTATCACCTTTGTTGCCGCCATCATCACCGGCATCATCACCGGGGTAACTACTGCAGAAACTTCCAACATTATCATCGTACTGTTCAGCATAGTTACCACTCTCGTCACCGTAATAACTATAACCCTCGACAGGGTAATAGTTAGAATCGAAACCAAATAAATAATTGTTATCCCGATTTGATATCGTTAATAAACTATATCGCTTAAAATGTATACAAATATTGAATTTATCGATATGAAATGAATTAAAAACTAACGATTTATATACTATTTTACCAAGAATATTATGTAATATTCAAAATTACATCGTATCAATAATATAATGTAATAAATACAAAATTACACCGTAACCGAGGAATATTACATCGCCTCAAAATAAAATAAAAATATTCGACACAGGTAACAGGCCGTGAGAGACTTAACAGGTCGTGTACATAAACATTAACGGCCCGTAATGATTTTCACGGCCCGTTAAAACTTTGCAAGTGAAGGGCGTCACGGCCCGTTAAATTGTTGAATAACCGATTCGATTGGCTGCAGACCTTACGGCCCGTAAAGACTTTTACGGGCCGTAAGAAGAGCGTCCGCATATAATGCGGGATGTAGCTATAACAGACCCCATAAAAGTATATATAAAGGACTAAAGAATCATACATCATACAACTGTTGCGTGAAATGAAAAAAAATGTATTTTAACATTATTTTACTTATTTCGTGAATAGAAATGTTGGTGTTATCTCGCTCCGGAGTGATATCTCTCTATGATTATATCAAAATAATTTCACGCGTATAACTGTTACAAATTTCATTATTTGATAACTTATATATACTTTATTACGTTTTTGGTCCCAAACAATTATACTTCCAATTATGTATCATCATTTACATCTATCAATAGTAAAAAACATACTATAAAGATTCAGAGGTTTACTGAATAAATGTTCTGTACTCGCTAAAAGTGGTCATTTTACTCTCATAATAAAACCATTGTCATAAATTAACTTTTTATACACGCGTAAATCATGATGTATGTACTACTTCTAAAAATAAAAGTGAGGCACTAAGACATGAGTAAACATAGATAGCTAGCTACAAAATCATAAATCAGATTTAGTTATTCAATGTTTTGTACTTGAAATCCCTAAAGTCTCTCTTTTTGTCTCCCGTGATAAACTATACACAAGCAAGCTTCACGTATCAACTTTTTATACACACACAACCCGTAATTTACAAACTACTTTCGAAATAGAAAATGATAACTCGTAAGTACGTGACGACAATATCATGATTCTCATAACAATATACACAAATTTCTCATAAATACAAATACAAATTTGTTCGAAGATAACTATAGTGGTGTACATTGGCGGACCTAATAAAAATGGAGAGAGATCAACTAACGTAGCAGAATTTTTGTTCAATATGCAACATATAATAACGGTTTTCAATTGAGGTTGTGTTTTTTGAAATGTCGATTCCCATGAAAAATACGACCTCCAAACCAAATAAAAAAAAAATAAAGATCTTTAATCCACTAAAAATTAAACAAAAATTACCGTTTTTGTTAAAAATAATAAGCTAAAAATTTAATCACCACGTAATCCCAAATGTAATGTAATAGTCTTTAGTAGATAAAAACATGTGACCAACTATAAAGTGTAATAATTTTACCGTTTTCTAATGAAGTCGTATATTTATTACTCGTTTTATAATGTTACTGTATCACCGAACCGAAAATTCAAACATTAAGTTCAGATACATTGGAGTACCGGAAAAACCGACCCTGGTTAGATTTGATAAATCTAACGTGGATGTTACGCTAATTTGTTGGCTAGGGCCCGATTAGATTTGATAAATCCCATGGAGACAAATCTGTGTTAGATTTCTTTTATTTCTGACGTTACAATTTACAAACAAACATTCTTAATAACTCCGACACCACATGTTCAACTACTTTTTTCCTTTTTCAATTTCTGTACGTTGTTCAAAAACAAACCGTACTTCCCTCCAACAATAAAAAATAATATTTTATACTTACTTTGCCTTTTTATAATTTTAAATCACTTCGTTTGTCAAAAATATTAACAAAAGAATTGGTACAACACAACTTGTTTACTTTTTTTTTATAAAGGTCACAACTTGTTTACTATTGTTACTACAATCTAGCTCGCTTTGTTTGAGCTTGTCGAGGAGACAACGGTGGCGATGGGGTTTCGTCATGGTAATCTGTTTTCGGTGACTCGTCGTGTCTATGTTCTCGTTTACGGGTTCGTGTTTGGCTCGTATGTTTGGACCCAGTTTTGAGAATGGAGTCTTTTAAACGTATTAAATCCGAGAGCTTCACTGGTTTCAGTAGATACTCCTCCGCTCCTTCTTCTAAACATCTGTTTTTATCGCAATGTAAATAAAAATAAGTGTTAACGTATATACCAACAAAGACATACCCACGTAATAAACATCAGTATCACATGACACCAGTAAAAATAGTATTCGAAAGTTATGTATCATGTGTTGTTTACAAATCCGACGTTACATAGTTTTGCTGAAAAACTTTAAAACGTGATGCAAGTAAAAAAAAAAACTATTTAGTTTTTCAAATCATATTAGTATCTAATCGGCTAACCGTACAACTAAAACAATCAAACCATCTGAGATGACAAATTGATATTAATCATACCGATCGATTCGAGTTAAACTGTTTTCAGATGACATGATCACCACTGGAATCTCTCTCAGTGTTGAAGAATTCTGCAAAACAATGGAAAACAGAAACTTAACCATAAAAAAGGCATAAATTTACAATAAAAATCTTGAAATCAAACAATTAAGAATCAAACCTTAATCTTCTTTAGCAATTCAAACCCTGTCATTTCCGGCATCGAATAATCCGTCATTATCAGATTCACCTTCAAATCCTGCAATTCACAACGAATCTCAAATTCATTGCACAATTCATAGCTTTCAAAAGACTCCAATTGCTCGAAATTGATAAGAAAACGAGTCGAATTAAAG
>BJCN01284925.1:0-10809 GCA_018326445.1 Flaveria brownii
GTTGTCGATCAGATGATTTCTTGATTGTGGTCTGTGTCAATCACTCGTAGCTGGTGCAACTTCTTAGCATTGTTCAACATATGTGGCTTCGAACTCCAGCAGTATTATTATTTTCTGTTTGTTTTCATTATATTAGTTTGTGATAAGTGGTTTGTTCTTGTATCAGCTTTAATGGTGGATGACAGTAATCGTCAACACCGTGCTGTGATTTACGAGATAAATGAAGATAAGATAGACCCGTTGCAGAGAAGTATAGATTGAGATAAAGAAACAGTATGCAGTAGTTGATGAAATGTGATCACAAAGATCAAGGCCTTTGAAAGACAAGAAAAAGGCATTGGTAGTAATTACAATTTGACTGATTGGTTAGAGGTTGTGAAAGTTACCATTACTGGTTTAAATTTACATGTATGTAGTTTTGTGATTCAGGATCAACTCAACAACCCAATATAACTATTGTCGTTGACCTGGTGTATTCTCAGTTCATGGTTTTGGAGTTATGAAGTTGCTGTTTTTGTAGATTTAATTGAATTGTGGAAATGGTATTTATGAACTAATGAGTTGTTTTTCAACAAATTTCCTAACTGTGAGAACCATAAGAACATTACGAAATAAACCACAATTGTTTATGATACAGTCACAAGAAAAATAATAATCAGTTTACATATACACAACACAAAAAAGTGTTACATTTTGTATCTTCATGTAAAAAAATAAACAATAATAATTACACAACATGTTTCCCTTAAAAGGGTGTTTCTTGTACTTCCTAATCATACAGTGTGGTTATCCGTCATGTATGTAGCCGGTACACGAGTTGTTAAGATTTAAGTAGGGTTCATGTTATCGGATAATGTTTGGGACTTCAGGTGATTATTTTATTTATTATGGACAATTGTATAGGTTTAATTAGGAGGTAATGATACTTACAGGAAGTAAGATAACTGCTCTTTCTTCCTTGAACCACCCTCCCCATATTGATCATTCCATTGTTTCAGCTCACTCATTATTGAGCCCTCGGCTGCAAAACTAGCTGCCACCTGTCATGATTTTTTCAAAAAAAGAAATCAATATATTTATCTAATATAATCTAGTACAAATCAGGTTGTTTATTATACATACTGAAGGGATGATTGCATATGAGAACCATATCTGGTCTTTGATCACAGAGCGAACAAAAGGAGGGGACGATTTCAATTCATGGAGCGGAACAGACATAATAGAGAGAGGTCTCAATCATCCATTGAAATATGATCCAAGGGCTTAAAAGTGGTTCTCATTTGAACATCACTCTATTCCTATATATTCACACACAAATTGGTAGATAGATAGATAGAAAGATAGAGAGCACACCTGGCTTTTAGCTTCCCTGAAGTCTTTCATGTTAAGTGGCCTTATAGTTATCACCCTGTCTTTAGGTTCTTCAGGGGTTTGTGAGTCAAGACCACTCTCAGCTTGGATTTTTTTAGCCTTTTAGTTATAAAGATGCCATTTTCAGACACTCAAAGCAATGTAGCAAAACAAAAAATGGTATGTGTGAAAGAGAATTGACTAATTTTAGTTGGATACAATACTTACAATATCTTTTTTTCTCTCTTGCTGAATCAACTCTCTAACGGGTCGATAAGCCGCAGTTGTACACAAATTCTGTATTTTCAACAAAGACCTTTGTTAATTGCAAATATGAATTATCTTTATCACTAATGAAGGAAAGAGAATACCACCTTCAAATCACTTCCACTAAATCCGTCTGTCATGTTGGCAAGCTCTCTAAAGTCCAGCCCTTCAACGACACTTTCTTTGGATAAAAGTGTTCTCAAGATCATTTCCCTCTGCTCTACAGATGGTAGCCCAACCATTATCCTACTCACCATATTAAACCTCAATTACACATGATAACAAAAACTATATAAAAATACTAGTTCAATCCTTCTTGAATGAATTAAGCTGTAAGAATCTGAATACACTTTGGGGCATTTTGACACTTTCAACGTATTTGAACAATTAAATTTTTAACTATGTTTTTAGAGTATGCCCTTTTGACCAGTTAGGGGTCAAAATAAACCTGAATCAATCCATTTCACGTCTATCATTTTCGGATGTAGAAGGTGGGTAACTTTAAAGGTTATGCATAAATTAAAAGATTACCTTCTTTCAAAGCGCCTGATAATTGCTTCATCAAGGTCAAATGGTCTATTAGTTGCAGCAAGAACAAGAATTTGTTTTTGACCAGATTTGGATAATAGTCCATCCCAGTGAGTCATAAACTCATTCTTAATCTTCCTCATAGCTTCATGCTCTCCACCTTTTGACCGTGAACCCAGCATGCTATCAACCTCATCCACAAATATTATTGTGGGTGAGACCTTGGCTGCAAGAGTGAACAAGCCTCTGACCATTTTTTCATCTTCACCGAACCATTTTGAAGTGATAGTAGACATAGAAACATTAATAAAACTTGCTCCAGCTTCACTAGCAATGGCCTTAGCTAGCATTGTTTTTCCGGTTCCAGGAGGGCCAAATAGTAATATTCCTCGACATGGTTTTAAAAGGCCTCCCACAAACAAGTCTGGTCTTCTTAGAGGTAGCATTACTAGTTCTTGAAGTGATTCTTTGATCTCACTTAAGGCACCGATGTCAGCAAAACTTACACCAACTTCATTTGCTGGTATGACTTCTGGCCTTATGCGTTTCTCAAATTCATTGTCTGGTGTCACTTCCTGAAAAAAGGGAGGGTTTTGATTTTTTACTGAGAAAATATGAGTCAAAACCGTATGTCTGTTTCGATTATTTACAAGATCAAATGATGGAAGTAAAATTCTAAATAAACATCACAAATTAAATGGACAGAAACATAAGGTAGGTACTTTAACTAATTGTAGAGGTGGTGATCTTGACCCTCTTCAAGGATGTTTCATAAGATAATAAAAATACAGTAAAAGAAACAGGCTGAATAGATCAAAAGTCACCCAAAGCGTGTTGTTACTCAAAACCATTTTCTTTGAGAAATCATAGTAGTCAAAGGAGATGAGACCAGGTGACTGTGCCTCGCGTAGACACAATGCAATGACCTTCCTCTACACGCAAGCGGGGGCTTTTTTTCTAAATTCCTATAAATTATATATCGTTTTGCTGTTCCTATTATTGCACTCTTTTTTTTCTTGGGCGGTCCTATTTTTTTGCTACTAGCCTACTATGCAAGAAATTAAAGTATTACTTATTATGATTCTCATAATCATTATTGATACTCTTAACTATTTAATAACAAAATGGTAAAAATAGTGCTCCAGGTCAACCAGACATGACCCTTGCATTAATCCTGACTGTGAAAATGACATAATGGGTGAACCAAGAAATCGAGGATTGAAACAGTTCACGTGTGAAAGTTGGTGCTTGAGATGAACACAAAAGAAAAGATAGATTGGTCTTAGGCTCTTAGCAAGTTATGCATTAGAGATGTTAGGGTACTCTATTCTATGTGCTTTTTGATCTTAATAATATCAAAAGATTCGGGGGGCATTTCAAACAAACTATCGGTGTGTTTTCGGGTTTGGTATCTATTCTGGGCCAGCAGTCCCTTTATGCCTGTCTATTCTGCAACTTCAAGCATCTAATACAAGAACAGTTTGAGAATGTTGGACTTACTGGAGCTTTTGCTGGTGGGGGAGCAACATTATCAGCATTTTTAGGGTCCAATGCTTCTGCTTCACTAGGAGCTGCGGTTTCAGGTTTTGTTTCTGATTTTGTGCCAGCATCACCTTTCCCACTCATATCCTGTAATTAATGTATAACTAGATGAAAAAGAATCTCGTGGGATTCATGGATAAATAAAGCTAAAATCTTTAAAATAAAAGTAAATGTTGAAGATGTTCCGATCAACTTGAAGTCAAAGGGTCTTAGTGTAATTAGTGAAATGAAATTCCAATTTTTAACCGTCATAAAAATATGCTAGTAGAGAACTAACCTTCGAGGGGATATTTTTTATCGATCTAACTTCTTGGAACAGACTCAATCCATGGGCCAAACTGCTCCATTTTCAAGACAGTAGGTTAGCAATAAACAAACATTAGTCAACCAATATTCATATAATATGCTAATAAACAGACCTTGCAGCAGAAATAATTAGTCTTCCATTTCTGTAGTCAGGATTCTTAGTACTTGTTAAATGATGAGAGATTGCTGATACCACAACTTCGTCAATGTATTTGCTGAGAGCAATTGTGTCAGATACGCATATAGAACTAAGATCATCACATTCAAGATCATTTGCCGCAAGAACTTCACTAATATGATTTCTGTTATCTTGAAACTGGATCATCCTCATGTCTTCTTGCAATTGGTTTTTCCAACTAACAAGATGATTTTCTTCCTCAGGAGGTTTGATATCAATGGTGTATGGAAACACAGAAGTAATCCTCTCATCTACTACATCGTAGTCTGTATCAAGATCCGCAACTCGTGACCCTAGGATTAGTATTGGTCCAGATAACTTTTTCAACATTTTCTGGAATAAGGTATTTATCCTTTGTGATTTTCCTAGGAACTTCTCGACATCTCTAAGATACAACACAATTGGACTGTTGTTCGACGTGTGAGTAAGAACCTACAACCATAGGAAAAATATATGTTCATGCAATATCTCACAGAGCATTCAGGGGATTAAACCAATTTAACCTTGTACCTAGAGATGGAAAGATAGGCTGGTCAAGCAGGTTGGTAATGATCAAAACATGTTGGGGTTGGAACAAATCATTTTTGGTACGAGTTGCTGGCTGGACCAGGTTGACTTGACCCACAAACATTTTTTTTTGCGTATTTTTGTTTTTTATAAGCGAGTAACATGTTAATATGATTACAAGAACAATGTTATTAGTTTGGTAAAATAATCTATATCGTTAAATAAAAAGTGTTTTAAGGTTGTATGCATAAAAACAGACTTTGGTCGACTTCCATGTTGTTTAATCTGTTACGCTCTTACAAGCGTTTTTTATTGTTTGACACATTTGGAATATAACATGACCAAAATCCACTTGTCAGTTGTCACAAGAAAACAGTCAAACTATCCAACCCAAATTTATACAGAAAGAAAGTAAAGAAGACATAATACCTTGTATAGGGTCTGTACAAAAAGCTTTTCGTCAAAAGACCAGCTGCTTGTGCGTCTAAGTGGAGCTGAGAAGAAGTCGGTGTCATAACATACCAGAAGCAAAAAAATAAAAATCATATATTTTAAGGCTCCTAACATAAAATTCTAACCAAAAGAAGCTTTCAAAATGCTATTCTGTTTTAAACATAGCATTTGCCCTATCTAAAAACATAATTTAGCACCAAACTGAATATAGTGGCCCCAAACCAACTATAACATTTTCGCTCATAAAGACATCATTTAGTTAGTAGCATTTGAATTTTTCTGCCGTTCTAAAAAAGTTTAATTGTTTTTCGCTTAATACCTGGATTTACTGGAGTGTAGTTTGAAGCAAACTCATTCATATTAGCTGCAGTAGATGCATTCCTCCTAAGGTTTGGGGGATTCTGGAGAGCTTCAGGCCCTCTGCAACTGAAAAGGACAAAATAGAACACGACTACCTATTTGAAGGAATCGCAGTATTCCAATCAACAGCTAAGGGGGAATCATAATTTATACCTTGATCCAAAATCAGCAACACTACTTTGTCTGCGTAAGCCCCCTGCAGAACAGTTATCATCAAACATAAATAAAAACAAAAAGGCAAACACAACACCTGAAAGAATATTAGGATTCTTCAACATAAGGGATTTTCTTGTATTCTTTCATATCAAGTGGGATTGTATACAATGCGACTTTCTTGAATAAAGATGAAAGTAACATATGAGCTTAAATAGCATATAGCAGTGGACATGTATATTATAATCTTAACAAATGAACTGAAATACCTCTTCTTTCTGGTTTCGGTTGGATCACAGACAGTCCTGATTCAAATAAGCCAGACATTCTCCCCAAAGTTGTTTCTGATATAGACCTCTTCAAGGACTAGAAAAATAGCGTATTAGTTAATGTACTAATCAACATAAACCTCACATCTTCATTTCCAAAGTGGCAGCTTGCAACATGCATTCAGTTCATACATAAACAGATAAATGATTTAGAAAGATTACACATAATACAATACAAGTAATAAGAGGTTATAAATTGGTCAAAATGCTTACGTTTGTTTTAGCAGAAGCTCCGTATTTGCTTTGGAGCTGAAACAAAACAATAAACAAGATTAGCATAAGTACATATTGAAAAGATTATCCATTGACACTCACCTTAAGTGAAAAATCTGTAACATCCAGCAATAACAGCTTGGCTTCAAAATAATGAGCCAAAGCTTTAGCAAGCATTTGCTGATAAAGTTCTTCAAAATCAACAACAAGCAAGCAAATTTAGGAAAAAATATAATATTTATACTGAATCAAGACAAACAAAACAACAACTCACCAGCAGGTCCTGATAACAGTATAGCTCGACTGGCAGGAGCAAGATTCCTTGTGTGCTTAGAAAAATCAATGTTCTTTAAATAAACAAAGGCAGCACTAGTAAGTAAGGTCCTTGTCTGCTCACTGTTAAAACAGTCAACAAAATAATTGTCAGTGAATTCAAATGAGTTACACTGTTCATGGTTCTAACATTAACTTTATGCCATCACACTGCAAAAACTATATACATAAACTTGACACCTTCATGATAGACACAGATCCTAATGAAATATGTGACACTTCAAATTAGATCATAGAATCAAATAATAGATTTTATCCTTAATAGTGGGATGCTATAACACAAAGATCTTGTTAGGCTCATTTGCACATCCAATAACCATAATGGACCTAATGGTATGATATTACGGGCAAACATTCTCATTAGTCTATGAAAATTCTTCCCTAGGAAAAGGATAGACACAAGGTTTGCACGTAATCTTGTACCAATTTAGACAATGTAAAACATTAGTAGATGAAATTAAACATATATCATAAAAAAAACTCGAATTTTACAAGGACTATCTTACCTGAGATAATATGGAAATTCATAGAAAGTGACCTTGCTGTCTCTGCCATCAATAACCATACTAAGCATCTCACGCTCCATTATCTGTGGCGTGACACCGTTCGTCGATGAATCAGAACCGCTGGTCAAACGATTTACAGTCCTCCCCATTCCAAGCCCAACCCCTATCCCTATTCCTACACTCAACGCCGACACAAACGCACGTCCTTGGTCCATCTTCCTCAATTTCAAACCCTAATATCGGTTTCCAACCAAAACTAATCACAATACGCAACAAACAGATGCAACAATTACAATCTAACTATCAAACAACATCAAATTAGCTTCACATACGCCATTGCTGAACAGAATATCGAAAAACGAAACTGAAACTTACGATCCGAAGCCTTATTTGCACCTTATGATCCAATATGGCAAAATGTCTGAAAATTTCCAGTTATTGACCACGGTAGAGAAGATTATACAATCGATGCTGAATGAAATTGTGATCCTCAATTCCTATGAATTCAATTCGACTCTCTATCCATTCCTTTATACGTATATGCATGTGTACAATATGATTTCTGCTTTCTAGGGGACAGAAATGATCGGTCTCTGTACATATGTTTCTCTATCTATAGCTATATTACAGGTGTATGCATCTGATGTACACAATTTTCGGTTTGTACGCACAGAAATTCAATACACATGCACACGACGATAAGCATCTTTAGTGACGGAAATAAATCGTCAGGAATGAGCGGATCAACGGAAACGACGAACAAGGAGTTGGTTTCTACTTCCCGCTACAAGCAGTGTCGATTGAATAATTTCGGCCCAATTTTAGTTGGGTTATCGGCCCATTTATTTTTGGGTTTTAGCCCATTACGTATTTGAAGCCTCATATACTTACGAGTTACGTCATACGTGATACGTCTATATTTAAAACCCATACTTATTTACAAAACCATCAAAAAAAATTGTAATTAGTTTAAAAATAAAAATCATTAGTTCATTACCTTTAATATAATTTTCTAAAAATATGATTTTTTTTAATTTGTTACTTAATACCAATACTATGAATATCATCTATTTATAATGCACGATGAATTCTATATTTTTTGTTATTTTTTTATTAGGTAGAAAGATTTTGATTACTATATTTATATATGTTTATACTACACTTAAATAAAAAAATTAATACTTTAATTAATTATTAACTAGCCTAATCTAATTCTAATATCATTGTAACATCCGGTCTCTTATATCAATCAATATTATTATCTCGAGAGACCATCCATTCTAAGTAGCGACCCATGAGAAACATTCGGATTTATTTTTGGTTGTCTGGATAAACACTAGAATATCACTTTTTCCGAGATTATTATCACTCAAACACATTTAACTATAGAGTTCTTATCTTATCTATAATCAATGCACACAAAAGACCTTGATGATATTTGAAGTTATCATGACCTTAACATCTCTTATGTTCACAGGCAAAAGGTTATGTAATTTTCAAAAGTATGTATTACTAATTTTCAAAACTCATTTTCTCTCAGGTTCTTTTCAAATACTTCAAAATCATGTTAGACCCCGCACCCTTTACTGGAAATATAAAAACTTCTTAATTAAATTTATTTCAAAACTCAACGTCTTCTCACTCTAATAAAAGAGTAACTAAGTGTGACACATGTCACATTCATTATCATCAAATTTTCTCGTTTCTCTCTCATATTTAAAATGGTTTGTTTGAAGAAAAATATTTAATTTATTTTTTAAAAATACTAAAAAAGTTTAAAAAGTTAATATGATTGTTTATCACTTATAATGTTTATTCATATGTAATTTCAATTATATCTTATCTTACAATATCATTTTATAATTAATAAAATTTTATTTTATTTAATATTTTATTTATCAACTCGTTGTAATACACTTGTCAAAGCTAGTGTTGCAAATAAAGATACATGTACATTACATAATTCGACATTCAACAACACGGTACTAACAAAACACATTACAACGTTCTCCTCTTCATAAACGCTTTGAACTTGATTTAGGGACACTCGTACAATTTGATATCCATTTCAAGTCGAAAATAGAAATCGCCTTGTGCAATATCAGTACGAATGGTAGCAATCCCTCGTGTCATAAAGAAATCTCCGGTGCCACCAACAACAGAAAGATCCCTTGTCTCCTCATCGATTATATCCGCGCCCATGATATTAATCGTACCTTTATGTTCAGTAGAATTGAAGACCAACGTATAAGAAAACCAAGCGTTATACGCGGTCTTCATATCATAGAAGAAAAACCCTTGAGCTCGAGCCACGGGTGGAGACAAGAGGTGGTTGTCTTTGGTTATGGGATCATCGAAGACAACAAGCATCCCATGGTTGAAATCCCCGAGCTTCGTATGGTTTGTGATCGCTGCTGATGTGGCATTAGCGGCGTTGGTGCCGTTGAAGAGGATGTCATGGTAGTAGAGCACAAATCTCTTGCAGGGTTTCTTCTCGTCTAGTTTTTTCGAGTCAGCAAATATGAAAAAAGAACAAAGGATCAAGAGTGAAAAGAAAACGGAAACAATGTGTTTGTTAATAGGAGCCATTGCTGTTTTGGATTTGTGTTCTAACACATTTTGTATCTTGATTTTGTTCTCTATATATATAAGAAGGAGATGCAACTTGTTTTAGGAAGGAGGTGGGAATGTAGACATTAGATGTGTACAAACCGGGTTTTTTTCTTCAAATCGGTTTGGCTCACCGAATACTTGAACTTGTCAAACCGATTCTGACCGGTTGGAAACAGGGTTTTTTTTAACAAACCGGTTTTGAGTGCGGGGCTACCAAACCGGTATAGAAACCGGCTGTTCGGGTTGGTTCGGTACCGGTTTGGGCCAAGCCGGTTTTTCTTTGAAACCGGTTCCGGTTTTTTGACTGAACCGGTTCCCGAACAGGTTTTTCCCCATGTCTAAATATAGTACACTTAGATTAAAATACAAATATAAAAGATAAATAAATAGCAAAAAGAGTTTCTTACATAACACAGTTATAGTTATAGTTTCATGTAAAGAATGTAACTTGTTAGTTATAGTTATAGTTTCATGTAAAGAATATAACTTGTTAGGTTGATTTTTAGAAGATGTGTATTTAGTAGCAGAACCCAAAAAATTTATGAAAAACATATGAAAATACGAACTTTTAATTTATATTCGGCTTCTTACTAACACTTAGCTACTTATTGTTTGATCAATGTGTGAGAATATAATTTGTTACCTTGATAAATAGAAGATGTATATTTAGCGGCAGAACCCAAAAAATTATGAAAAGTATATATGAAGCTTTTAATTTATATCTTTTGGTATTAAAGAGATTTTTTCGATTATACTTCGTGAAAACATTTTAATCATATCCTTAACCAAAAAAGTTAACAAAAAATAAAAAATATAAAGGCAGCTGGTGTTCCCTCTATAGGTTCGGATTTCCTGTTTTAATTTTTTATTATTTATTTTCTCTTATTTGATAAATTATACTTTAACATATTACAAAACTAGGTTAGAACCCATGTATTACATGGGTGAAATAAATTTAACTTTTTAAAATCATTATATTTATAATAGATGTTATCAACCATTAAAGTTAAGAAATAATAAATATTTAAAAATTATAAATGACACATAATTAAGATTAAGACTTAAAATTATATTTTAATATATGATAGAATTTAGATATTTTAATTTAGTAAATCTTAATAAAATATTTGCATAAAAAACTTACATTCTAGATATATAATTGTTTAGCTTA
>BJCN01284946.1:0-10682 GCA_018326445.1 Flaveria brownii
TACTACACAATATTTAGATACAAATAATGACTATGTAAATTTATAAAATATGTTTTAATAAAACTAATTTTATTTTAAATCAATACTTTAGATATTTTAATAAGAAAATAAATGATGTATTTCAAATAACTTATAAATTTAATTATAAACAAAGAATGATCTAAATGTTTTTACCACAATGGACCTAAAAAAATCCATCCTAAATTTCAAACACATTTGTGTTATTTTACTATTATTTGTATGTAAGATAACTTATATTTGGGTTATAAATTACACCGAATATTTAAAACATTCATACAAAAAATTATATTAAAAGATAAACTTAACTAATTAGTAATAGTTAAGAAATATTTATAAAAAAATTGAAAGAAAAAAAAAGTAAAGTAATAAAAGGAAAAAAGCAAAAAAAAAAAGAACAAAGAAGAGATTAATAAAAACTACATATTTAGTCCTTTAAATGGTAAGGGTAAAACTGTCATTTATCAAAAACTAACTGAAAATTTTAACTTCTGTTAGTTGAAAGGACATAAGATGAGATAAATTTTCTAATAAAGGACACTCTGTGTAATTATCAAAGTTTAAAAACAAGATCCGTAATTTTAACAATACTTAAAGGACAAAATTTATAATTTACTCTATTATATTACATAGATCATCATCATTGTAATTTGTAATATTGTATATTTGTATGGTGAAATCGGCATCCTTTATTTTTTAAAACTACAAGCGTAACATCAACTGTCCTTTAGTTGGCGTCTCATATAAACAAATGATCATCCAATTAGAAAATGTTGTGTTACACATTTCAAAACAATTAATGACTATATATGTAATTTCAAAAGCTATATAAGGATTAAATCTACTCGAGTACAATTTATTACAGCCACAAGTACAATTTATTTAATCTACTCAAATAATCAATCTAGATTTATAATACGTATGAGTTAATCACACCAACATCGTATGTCGCATTTCAATAAAGTATGCTAAAAATCCATATATGGTGTGTACGTTTATGACTTGTAAAAGTATCTATCTATTATAATAAAAGAAATTTAAGATGACACTTGATAAAATTCTAAACAATTTAATTTCTAATAATATTATTTAATTCTTTTTAAGATTAAAAATTATTTTTAATAAATCGAGAAAGAGATGCTTTTATAAATGTAACTTTTAAATGAACAAAATTTAAAAAATAAGAAAATTTTCTAAAGCAACAAACATTCTTAAGGATATGAAATAGTTTAAAATGGTTTTTTTAAATGATTTTTTATAAAACAAAATAATTAAAATTAGGAGTTATAATAAATTTTTTTTAATATTCATATTTTTTAAAACGGTTTGTTTGGAACAAAATGTTTATTAAAAAAACAATAACTGTTTAAATAAATAAAAGTTTAAAAATTGATATCATTGTTTTATTACTTGTATTTTTACTCACATGTAATTTCAATCATATCGTTTTATAATTAATAAATTTTTATTACTAATTATTTAATATTTTATTTATTCAACAAGTGTAATATACGGGATACTAATATAGTAATATAATAAAATCAACTCCGATACAATATCAAGTCACATAGAACCAAACTCAACGATGAAAATTTAATTCACACTCTTTCGTCCCTGTAAATTTAACTAAACTCTAAACCGATTAAATTACAGAAAGTCGTTTATTTAAAGGGAAATTTCTGAAAATGTTCATTTTACAACTTATTCTCTAAAAATGTTCTTTGACCGGCTCATATCCCGAATTATCCCACCCCAACATGGGTGTCCTGACTGCAAAATAGGTTCATTCGAACTCACAAATGCATGGTTCAGATGAAGTCACGTGTCTAAACAGGGTCGTTTTGAGGTTCGGACAAACTTATGATTGTTCGAACAGCCGTAAGTTTATTTGGGCGAACTTACGAAAGTTCGGACGACCATAAGTTTGTTCGCACGAACTTACGAAAGTTCGGACGACCGTAAGTTTGTTCAAACGAACGGAAACAAGTCCTTTATAGCGACCCTATCTAGACGTGTATCTTCATCCGAGTCGCTCATCTTGGGTTCAGACGACTTTGTTTTATGGTCAGAGGCGACTCTGTTAGGTGGGGATATGTTTAAGAATTATTTAATCAAAGAGACATCTTGAGAAAAAATATGATTAAAAGAACATTTTCAGCATTAACGATCCAACCCGACCCAAAAGTATGGATACGGCAGAATAATGATTCCTTACATATACTCACCCTTCGATATTATCAATAAACTTGCATAACTTAACATCTATAAATACCACAAAACACTACATTACCACATACCCAACTAACAAACCAAATGGATCAAAATCAACAAACAACATGTGTTGTGATGGTGCCTTTTATAGCACAAGGCCATCTCAACCAACTCATCCACCTCTCGCGCCTCGTCTCCGCCTACGGTCTCCCCGTCCACTTCGTCTGTGCCGCCAGTCACACCCGCCAAGCCAAGCTTCGGGTCCACGGGTGGGACCCTCTCTCGGCCCCCAACATCCACTTCCACGAGTTCCCGATACCCTTGTTCCCTAACCATCCACCTAGCCCCAACGCCACCATACGCTTCCCCAACCATCTTATGCCCTCTTTCAAAGCCATTATGCACCTTCGCGAGCCGTTTCTTAATCTGTTAACTGATCTCTCGACCAAAATGAAGCGTGTCGTGATCGTTCATGATTACTTGATGAGCTCCATTGTGCAAGACTTTGTTTTGTTCCCTAATGCTGAAGTTTACATGTTTCAAAGCTGTTCTGCTTTTACTGCCTTTTGGTACCATTGGGAGGAGTCGCAAACGTTGAAGTTGGACGATGAAACGGAGTCGTTGAGGGCAAAAGTCCCTACGATAGAAGGGTGTTTCAGTAGTGAGTTTCTTGAATTACTCAATTCAGAAGACTCATTGTTCAAGGGGATCAGCTCCTCGGGGACACTGTATGACACGAGCAAAGTGTTTGAAGAGAAGTACTTGGAGTTGCTTAAACGCGAAGATGTGACCTCGGGTACGACCAAGAACTGGGCCATCGGTCCGTTCAATCCGGTTACCATGGGTGATCATAGGAACTCCAGTACAGAGTTGGTCAAGTTGTTCAACTGGCTTGACAAACAAGAGCCAGATTCAGTGATTTATGTCTCGTTTGGTACCACGGTTACACTAACGGAAGAAGAGGTGAAAGAGATTGCAATCGGATTGGAAGAAAGCGGTCAGAAGTTTATATGGGTGGTGCGGGTAGCAGATAAGGCTGACATATTTGACGGAGATGAGGACCGAAAGGTGCAGTTACCGGAGGGTTATGAAGAGAGGGTCGAAAGGAGCGGGGTTGGGGTGGTGATGAGAGGCTGGGCGCCACAGCTTGAAATATTAAAGCACCCGTCTACTGGTGGGTTCTTAAGTCATTGTGGTTGGAACTCATGCATGGAGGGGATCACTATGGGGGTACCCATAGCTGCATGGCCCATGCATTCTGATCAACCTCGTAATGCTGCATTGATCAATGAGGTGCTTGGGACGGGGATATATGCAAGCGAGTGGGCTCGTCGAGATGAAAAGGTGGTGGCGTCAACAGTTTCCGAAGCTGTTAGACGGTTGATGGCGTCGGAAGAAGGGTGTCTGGTAAGAAAAAAGGCAGCGGAGCTAGGTGTTGCGGTTCGGCAATCAGTGGGAGAAGGTGGTGTTATGCGCAAAGAGTTAGATGACTTCGTTGGTCATATCACTAGACAGGAACAGATTTGATTTTATTATCTTTCTAATACAAGTTGTTGTCAAGTGTTGCTGTCAAGTAATAAAATAACAATAATTTATAACTGCATTTAGCGACAATGATTTCGATAGAAATTATGATTGATTGAGAATATATTTGGCTTATATTGTAAAAAATTAGCGATGAAATTAACAATTGTATCGTAAGCTTACGTCTTGACACAATGACACTAAACAAAATTCATCAAGATGAGAAACACGCATACATGCTCGTTTTAAGCCTGAGGTGACACGACTCAAATTATCTGTTGATGGACTTTAGTCGACACAATAAGTATAGTTCCATCAGCAACAAGTCTAACCAGACCTGAATCCGACTCGGACTCAGACCCAGATCAAAGATGAAACAAGAACCAAGAATTCAACTGTATCATCATGGTTTCTTTTCATGTGTATTAACCGAATCCGACAACATCCAAAAAGGATGTCATTATTCAGGGGCTGCAGAGGTTCTTGAGATCCTCTTCCTGGGCATACCAAGTCGGTATTATCTTGGACAAATGAGGATATAGATCCTTGTAGGAGTTCCTTATCGTTCCTTCTGCAACACCTGTTGCTAGCGATACATCTGCATAAGTTAACATTTGTTGCCCCAGAATTAGTTAAAAGAATATTTTGATAACTTTACTTGATCTTATTTAATGTTTCATGTTGATAGAAAATTGCATAGATCGATCATAATACATAACATCTCAAGGAGAAGTAGATGGAAGCACGTTTACCTTTGAGGGGTTTCTTATCATCAGAAAGTTGAGTAACTATGTAAATAACAGCTGCAGCTATAGAAATTGGACTTCTCCTGAAAAAACAAAACAGATGCATATCACAGAATAAAAACTTGGGAGATCTAATAATGTGAATTGTCAAGTATATAGGTACATTAAAACCAACCCGTCACATCAAAAGTGATACGGGGATGGTATTTCTCCAATTTAGACCAATGCCAGGTAAAAAGGACCATACTGTAAGATTAAATATCAATTTTATTGATACAAGAATACATACTACTGTAACTTTTAACAAAACCAAGAAAGTGAGTTCTTAATTTTCCTTGTTCCTCAAAGTAATAGGTAAGTAACAATCTCAGCATCAGTGGGAAGTCAATATTTTACAAATGATCCGTTTGATGGAAAGAAAAAGAAACTGAGATTATTTTAGAGAGAAGAAAATATTTGAGTCCACTGAGAAACTGTTAGCAGACTTGATATCGTGAAAGGAAGCAGGCTCTGAAAAGAATTGAGATTCATCATAGACCAAAAGCCACAAGTAACTACAATTTTCCAATAACATAACACAGTTTTCCAAAACTTAACCCTTCATAAATGACATGAAGATATTCTAACACAGAAACAACAAAAGTACCTTATATCAAACTGTTCAGACTTCTGAACTGATTCCTGGGCCGCCTTAACGGTCTGGTTAGTCATGCCAAGATTGGAACAAAAGCGCCTCTATTATTTCAAAGTTAAGTAAGGGTTAATCAAATGACCACAATACAGGTACTATTTGAGGTAACCGCTAAACAAGCTAGATATATATAACAGACCATAAAATCCCCAGCATGTATAGTCCCCATTTCCACAGATTGACCCATCTCAAGCTCTAGTTGCTTCACAATGTATTCTTTTGCACGCCCAATTTCCTTCTTAGTGGCTCCATTGGCAACAGAACAGATTTCTATTTGAACAAAGGTTCAAGGAAATCTAGTTCATATACAAACAAAGACCAGCAAGCATCCAATTAATAAACTAATGTTGATTGTTTATACCCTTTACAGTGCGTGGCTTGTCTTCTTGACGACAAGCAATGTAAAGACAGGCTGCCAATATGGCATCTTGGTTTCTTCCCCTACTTGACTTCTGGTCTTCAACCTTCTTGAATATCTCATTAGCACGATCCTATAAAGTCAAAATACAAGACCAACCACGACACCAAATGAATACAAGTCAAGGGGGAAAGGGGACATCATGAAATGAAGAATGACTCTAAAATTGTAATAAAAACAAGACTTTGCCGCTGATTATTATTTCCATTTACATAATAGAACCGATAAGAGCATACCTTAATGGTTGCAACAAGGCCCAACCTGTATGACAAAACTAAATGCATCAGAACAAACTCAAAATGTAAAAGCAAAGAACAGTTTTATGTTGAAAAGAATGATCTTTATTCAAAGAATGAACTTAACAGATACTGGTCAAACATATCAACATTCTCAAGGATGTCAGATAGATGAGATAAATCCAAGAACTTCAACATGTTAAACCCAAAAAACAAAATCTATATTTAAGTAAGATGATGGACTAATTCAGTTTAAGTTACAAAATATCATAGAAGGGCAAAGTTCCTGAAACATGGAGTATTATCAATCAAGTTAATGGAACTAAGATCAAAAGTGCTTAGCTTGAAGTTAAGTTATAATCCCAGGTTATCATCCAATGTGAATTGATGTTCAGTTCCATTACTTGGATACGCTTATAGGCTTTTCAAAATTACAATAAGCAAATAAGCCCAGAATATAGGCTCAACCAGACACCTCCTATGCCATGAGTTTATGTCAATTGTTCAGCGGAAAATGATGGGAATAACTAAGGGTCTGGCAGGCTAACATATATAGCAATTATCACAACGTTAAGATTAAAAAACAGTAAAACACAATGCTTATACATAAAAGACTTTGATAACCATTTGATCAATTATTACGCTCAATTATAATTAGTATTTAATAATTTACTAATCCTTTAATTAACTAAATTTTGTCAAGCCTTTATAATCAACTGGACCTTCATAGGAATTAACATAGTTCCTATTTATTCAAGTCCCTTAATTAGGCTGAATAAGAAGCTGTTCTTCTTATCAAATAAGACAATCCTTAACAGGTTATATCTTTACATTTGAATCTGTCTCTAAATTTTTTCACTTTCCCGCATAATGAAATAAGTATAGCAATGGGTATTGAGGATTTGTGATCCCCCTTCTACTAAAGGCATGTCTTTTTCTAAATGAACAACTTGAAAGAAATCTGGGGGTGTAATATCAAAATAGGGCTCTGTACAGCACTTTGCATCAATACTGATTAAATAGCCAGGCTGCGCTCTTGATTTCACAAGATAGAAAAAAAGCGAAAAATGCAACTTCACCATCTGTGTCTCACATCTTCAAAGCATAATCAGATAATGTGAATGCAAACAAACACCTCCAAACATCAATTAATGACAGAAAATTACTTCCACCATCTTAAAATCCGCTACAAGATCAGACTTGCAGACCTCCCATAGCAGTTACACAAAGAAAATCAACAATCCTTACGTATATCCTCATGTTTCACTGAAAAACTTTTACAAAACATCCCTTACCTTCATGATCTTAACCTTATGACATTATACTAATGGTGACTTTAATCACAAACCTTAACACCCTTCTCACGTTCTACATTCTCAGTATTCTGCTAACCTCTCTCATCAACAAAACCTAACGCTTTATAACTTCCGATCTCATAACTTTCAAACTCAAGTACTCAACCAATACGCATACGGCAAACCTAGGGTTTACACGATAGCAACTTCCCCCACAAACCCAAGGCCTACAAAACTACACAACTGTTCACAACCAAATCAGAACCCTTAAACCAACAAAATCTCAATCAAAACCAGCCCTCACCTGTCAGACATAGTCGCAATTGTTTTAAACGCCATAATAAGCGACCGATCCGGATTAGACCCACGGTTCTGCCATCTCCCCAACGACGACGACAAAAAGTCGCTAGTAACACCGTTAGGCTTCGAAATCACCGTCGACAAACCACCATCATTAAGAAGCACATTAGTCGGACCACCGACACGGACCGGATCGTTATCCCCAGACTCGTTGGCGAACGTACGCCACTCAGACGTTTCATCGATCGAGTGCGATTCAAGCACGAGTCCGCACTCGGAGCACACGGTGTCTCCGGCGGAGTGGTCAAACACCACCTCCGTGCTCCTCTTGCAATCTGAACAGTATGCGTCTGCCATGTGGTTCAGGTTTGAAGTTTTTTGGGGTCGATTTGTAGGTTAACGGTGTCTGTTGAAGAATTGATGATTCGCTTAGGGATTGTTAGGGTTTGATTTGTGGTTTTAAGAGGATCTGTGTGCGATTTTGGGGGTCAAAATTTGGGGAAGATGAAGAAGCTTGGTAGGAAAGTCACGTAGGTTTTGCTTTCAAGGGAACCGTCTCTCTCTATCTCTATGTGAGGATGAGGGTGGGTATTTCCGTATTTATAGACTTTAAAGTGATTTTAAGGAATAATTGTAAAAATATCGAAGAGTAAATTCCAGATTTTGGTAATTAATTAGTCTAGAGGAGATTCTTAAACTAAGTGGTTTGTAACACTTTACAGGGGCCGTCCCGAGAATTTTTAAGAAGCTTTGGGCCTAGGGTGAGAAAAAAAAACGAGCCTTGTAATGCGACGCATAAAAAAGTTTAAAAAGAATGACTTGTATATAAAGTATTTATAATTTATAATACGACGTAATTATTATAACAATAAACAAAACGAAAGTATTGTATCAAAATAATCTAATTTATTTGCTTAAACGAATCGAAAAGTGCTCTTAGCATTTGCCATTAAAAGCTGGTTGAAACATGAGATTTCTTCCGCAGCCAAAAACAAAGAAAGGGGACCCCATGCCTGAAAGCTAGCTAAGGGAGGCAAAGGCGTCTAAACCGAAGAGTGGGAGGGGGTCCAGGAGCCGAGAAGGAAAACGTGGAGTCTTTTAGTTCAAATGCCCCCCTTAACTCTGATCATAGTCGTCTTGTATGTAGCCACCAAGTTTCGCGGTTCACATTCGGCCGGGGGTGAAAGACTCCTGACTAACATCGATCAATTTTTCATATTAAATTGAGTTTAGATTGGGTAAATGGTATTGGGTTATACTATTTAAAACGTTAGATTGTGTGTGTGTGTGTGTGTGTGTGTGTATGTGAGAATTTACAAGTGTAAAAAAATTAACACTTGTTACACTTAACATAATTTACTATGTTGTTAACTTTTTTATACTTGCGAATATACATATACACATAAATCATCATAATCTTTTATAAAGATAATAATGTTATTCCAATAAAAAATAATGAGTTTGTTTGATCTTGATGAGTTTTACGAGTTCTCGCAATAACATTGGGTTTTCGTTCGAACTATGTGTTTGTATATGTATATGATACATGTAAGATGGGCTATGATACAAACGAATAAGATGCCCGTTGATGTGCTTGGGTGAGTTAGCGCACAAAAGGTTGAAGAAGATGAAGGCAAAGCAAGGCAAGGCAAGGCAGGGTTAGGTTTTGATTTTTCTATTTTTTTTTTGTTTTTTGTAATACTTTTGTGAATCTAAGGATCTCAAATCAGGAATTATCAGTATTAAAATAAATCAAATTAATGATCGCGGAATTATCATTAATTGACGTTCAATTGTAATTATGATTATCGATGAACACAACACAAAAACACAGTAAACACAAACCAATTATTCAAACGTATATCATTAATTATCAAGTAATGATTACAAAAGAATAATTATGAATCACTATGAACAATGATTTCTGTGAATCAAATAATGTTGTTGTTGATGTGACGGCGGTTAGGGTTGCACGATGATGTAACTCTTGACAACCGTAATATTGATTGATTGTGTTCCCCGAGATGTGAAACCTAGAACTCGTATTTATAGATAATTTGAGTCGGTTAAGGAAACACCGAATCTCTTGGGATTTGTTATTGATTGTGTTGACTTGTTTGACTTCTTGGTATTTGCAATCGCACAAGTATAATGTTCTTCCGCTGGTAGTCGTCGTCCGCAGAAGTTTTGTTCTTCCGTAGATGAATTGGTCTTCCGTAGAAGTGTTGTTCTTCCATAGCAATTCCTTCTTCCGTAGAAGTCCACTTCATTGTCCTTGGGTCATTTGGTCATGTATGAAACATATCTACGGATTAACAAAAATGTTCATCCGTAGATGTTTCTTACACTTGGTCAATTTCAGAAATCCTTCCAAGTATATTGTTTTTCCCTAAACAGTCACAAATCAACACACATATATATATGGGGTTAACCTATAGATTCAATACATATATACATATATATATATATATTGACTGTTACATATATTAATTACAAGACTTGACTTAAGTACTAAGCCTATACAAAATAATCTAGACCTATACACTCTAGATCCAACAACTTTTAATAATAAGGATAAAATAGTTATTTAATGTGATAACTGAAAAATCAAACATCCATTGGCTTAAAAGATGTAATTCGTAACAAACCTATTAATTTAAGGACGTCTAATCTAGTTTTATAATTTAAATGCTCAATTTGTATTTACTTATTTACTTATAACAATAAATAATTTTATCAAACATCAAACCCAAAACGGCCATATAACGTATTAACGTGGGACTCTCGTACTTTATACGGATGCAACAGTATGGCCTTGGGAGTGAACAACACCCTTACGTGGTTCTAGCTGGACAACTCATGAGGTGGTGGTGTGAATACTTCCTTCAAGAAACAACAAATCTTTGATTTTTTTTAATAATAATATTTCATTTAGCAATTAATTTGGTTTTCTCTTAAAAAAATCTAAATATACAGTGTTGTTTAATATTTTTATATTAATTTTGATATAACTTTCTGTTAAAATCGAGTTGGTTTAAAAATATATACCTCTTTTTTATTTTATAAGCGGTTTGGGCACGTACTTGTATCTGTAAAGTATTATGTGTCACACCCCGACCGACGGCGGAATCATCGGAGCGGACGAGGGAATGATTGATTGTTCATAACACATGATTGTCTAATAGTGGAAATAATATTTAAATCAGATTACAGGAAAAACATGAGTTTATAACAACAAATACA
>BJCN01284964.1:0-19142 GCA_018326445.1 Flaveria brownii
GTAAGTAATTTTTAAAATATTAATTGATAAGGATTTTAAGTAAATAAGCTAAACAATTATATATCTAGATTGTAAGTTTTTTATGTAAATATTTTATTAAGATTTACTAAATTATAATATCTAAATTCTATCATATATTAAAATATAATTTTAAATCTTAATCTTAATTATGTGTCATTTATAATTTTTAAATATTTATTATTTCTTAACTTTAATGGTTGATAACATCTATTATAAATATAATGATTTTAAAAAGTTAAATTTATTCCACCCATGTAATACATGGGTTCTAACCTAGTTAGTAATATAGAAGATTTGGGCGAGAAAACATTTTTATAGTTAAATGTGGTATTGACAAATGGCACAAATTGTATCATCGTATAGATATCAATGGTTTCATACATACTTTTTCTTATAAACACATATATTTCTTTAAAATACAATTATTTAATATGTAGAGAAAATATGTAGTATGTTATTTAATATATCAATACTTTTCTTTAAAAGAAAATGTTATGTATGGCTGAAAGGGTATAAAAATAATAAGCATTCATTGCTGACTTTTAAATATTAATCTAGTTTCAATATTTTTTAAACTAAAATATATTTAATTATATTTATTCTTATATTTTTAAAAAGTTATATCATTATATTAATTATATTTAATTTAATTTGAGTATGGTGTTTCAAAATAATTTTTTCATTGTACTATACGAGATCTACTTTTAGTGTTTATAACCAAAATAGTTAAGATAATAAATTCTGTTAAATATAAATAATTGTTTATCAAATTTAGTTTATTTACATTTTATTATAAACTAATTAACTAAATAAGTTTACAAAATTTATTGTGGGCTAACAAATACGAAACAAAATGGGTCGGGCAATAGCGTCATGTTTTTTCTTTGTATTGGGTTACACAGGCAGCAGTTAGGCTACAGGTTGAGATAGGCCCAAAGTGTTTGAATAATAATAATAATAATTGGTTGGGCTGACAAACGTATCCTCTTGTTTTAAACGGGTCAAATATAACACGTTAATGATTAATCTAAATGCATCATTTTCGTAAACAGTAGTATGGGTATGTTTAATAATTGGTTACACTACACGTTTAACACGATTGAAGGTGACTAGATCAATGGCACGAATGACATGAGATGGCATGTTTCACATAATTAAATATAATTAGCTTAATTACACAAATGACCTCACACGTATAGGGCAACTCACTAAACATGACAAAAATAATGAGAAACAACTAAAACGATTAACCGAAACTTATCATAAAATATGAATCCGTATTTGATGATAAATTTAGCCTCGTGTAACGTTATGTTGTGTAATGAATTGTTAACCTTATAGAAAGTTTCTAGCAGCGTAAGTTCAGCAAGTATGTTGTGTATGTATGGGATAGCATCTGATTGTCTATTTCGTTTAAGAGCTATTATAACACAAAGCACCAGTGGTCTAGTGGTAGAATAGTACCCTGCCACCGTACAGACCCGGGTTCGATTCCCTGCTGGTGCACTTGAATAAATGCTGTGAAGAAAATCACGCCTCATGTGATGTTGGGTCATCACAACCTTCGATCATTCGATTATACAGGCGCATCTGAGCATTCACTTTTAATCTTAAGTTTTTGTTATTCACATTGTGAGGAATGTTCATGTTAAGTAAATCTAATCAAAACCTTACTAGTAATGGATACAAAGAATTGTATATGAATATAGGAAAAGACTAAAATTTAATTGTTTTGTGTTCTTTTGATGAAAACTTCGTAACAACTTAAGGTGTGTATAAAATGAAGATGTTGCGAATATGATATCAATACTTACAGTATGGTTAATGAACGAAATGTACATAAAACCCGAAATGAGTTACGACTTAGGGTGAACAAATATGTGGAGAGTTTATAGGAAGAAGCGTAGACAACGTTTATGGCTTTTACTCCCAATCTATGCATGTGGGTGCAAATTTTGGTTAGAATTATGTGAAAATATCAAATTTGTTTGTGACTATGACCTGCGAAGACATATTCTAGACCGAAACTCTGGCATGTCTAAGTAAGCACAAACACTTGTTTTTTTACTCATGCAAATGATTAGATCCAGAAATATTTTGTTCGAATACATTAAAGCGTGTCGTTTGAATGCCGATTTTGCCATTGTGTGATTGTAAGAAAACATTTTAGTTCATTTTTAGCAAATGGAATGAAGGGAGAAAAACAGGACTGAAACTAAAAAAAACAACTCTTTGAATATTTGGTTCATTCCAAGAAGATGAAACTCTTCTCTTGTTTCATACATACTACTAAACACCAACTATTATTTTGTTTAGTATTATGAAATATCCCACAAATAGAAATCGGCCATATGTGATATGTTATTCCAGATTTGTGAGTTATTAAGCAGTACAACTACCATGTAAAATTATTATAACTAGTCGTTAGTTTTTTTCTTTGAAGAAAAGTGTGTTTATCATATGATAATAGCCAAATATGAGTCTTGTTGTAGGTTGATTTCTGTTGCTTACTTTTCATTATATGTATTGAGTAATCATTATAAATTTATAATGGTATTAGATACTTTTAGTTTGTTTAAGTAAACAATTTCTTTTTTAAGAATGTCACTATTGATAAAATTTTCATTAATTCAAACTTACTTTTACTTTTTGTAGTACATGTCATATCTATTCATTACGTTGTTTACTTTTGTGGATTTCGGCTAGATTTTAGGGATATTGAAGACTTCTGCTACTTTTAATTATTAATAATTAAACACAATATTTTTCCTTACACATGAGATGATGTTTACAGCTTATGTTGGATGTAATTGCAGTGTGTTGATCCTGTGCTAACTAATGCCCAAGCTTGACTTGTTTAAAATTTGAAATCTGGAGGTTCAATTATACTATTTTAGAATGGAGTTGGGTTGTGATATGTTACAAAAGTCCGGTCATATATGGTCTTTAACCATTTGTATTAAGTTAATCAAAACGACATTATTGGTCACTTAAGTTATGGGAGTTATTTGATGAAAATACTATAACTGCAATTAGGGTTAGTTTTCTTTTAGATGTCTAAGATTAAAATACAAGGGACACCGAAGAATTTTCTCTCTAAGGTGGGAGGGAGTCGACCTCTTTTTCTTAGTTTTCTACGGATGGCATATCAATGTCAAATTAGTTTTGTATTTTATTTTATTTTATTTTCTTCCGTGTTTCTTTGATTTACCCTGTTTTGAAGGGTGCCGTGTTAGTTTTCCTTGGTTTTCCTCAATATATTTCACACTTTCTCAAGCACAACTTAAACTTGGTGAGTACCGACGAATATTCTTTGATCTAGGGTTTTTTGGTCATTGGACCCAAGGGTGGTGTTCCCATCCGGGGAATCAAAACCACCGATGGCCACATCATATTCCAAGTGGTTCCCTTGTATTCACTTCGTTTTCTCTAAGACATTCCATCGATCACCAGACATCATAGCAGGAACGAATATTAATCATCTTGGTATTATCATTTTCATTTAAGGTTTTGATACCAACGAATACGTTCTATTAATTTATGTCTAATTTTATTTTTATGACTGAAGTAACATGTTTCGAGTTTTGTCTTGATATTTATTTGTTAAGATATAATCAACATGACACACTCTTTAGGGTTAGGGTTAGATTGGCTCAAAGTGGTTTGCATGAAGAGCCTAAATGATAAAGCTCAACTCAAACTTGTTTATATTTAATTAACATCATACGGTTACCAAAATACCTACAAAGAATCAATTGATTGATAAGAAAGATAACACATAGCATAGTTGATGTGGCTTATTAGCCTATTCAATGATTTTGCGAGTGATGTTGACATGCCAATTAGCCTGCCTCTCTCTAAGGATCATGGAAAGGTGGTGTTGCATCAATATGGAGGGGAGTGTACAAGTGACTAGCATTGCTGTTTACGTTGGTTGTTTATTAAGGATATCCGTGTGTAACACTTGACACATTTTCAAACTATAAATTTAAAACCGAGTCTGTTTGAGTCAATTTTATGCATTTTTATTTTGTTTCAGTTTCCTTTATTTTATTTTAGTTTAAATAACCATTCTAACATCCATGCATACTCTATGTTGTTGTATGATGCCATGTAAGAAATATATAAATGATTAACAAGTCTATCAATGATTTGTTTTATGTTCTTATAACTTTATGTTTCTTACTTTTATTTTTTCTTCTACTAAACCTCTTTTTATTTTAATCATGATCATTCGATCATTAAACTTCTAATAATCACTAACATACCTAAATCAAGCTAACAACACGCTAAAGTAAACAAAGAATCTCGTTTGCACATGAATGATTATGCCGCCACATTCGGTTATTCCACAAGATTGTTCTCAAAATGACTACTATGCCAAAATCTTGGAACATCGTCTATAACTCAAATGAAGTCTAATATACTATATATTGGTATATTAAGATTTGTTCTAACATGCTTTAACAATTTAAAAAGTGCATATATGTGCCTTATTAAAATTTTGACAGAATGTAGTCTGACTTCACTTGGTCATAACAAACTAAATTTGAGTGAAATTAGACTCCAACATTGAGTTTATCGAATTACCTTTTTAACGATAGTTTATACGTTCTCAAACTCAAACGAACGACTCAGCAATAGCATTCGCAAGATAAGTGCGTATTTCAGCGCCTTCTGTCTTGTACTACTGTTTTAACCTATTTTCAGGTCTTTTCATAAAAACTTTCCTAAACGAAAGTTATCGGGGAGACTCTGAACTAGATAAATGTGAATTTTTATAATTTTATGAAACCGTTTGATGTTTTTAAAACCTGTTCAAACATGTACCAAATATTATGTTCAGAATCTAAAATTGGTGCAAAAATCCTTTTTTTTCAATCTAGCTTTCGCCTTTGGCGTTCTCTAAACGTCCTAACTTGTTGTAATAAATTCCAATCTCAAGTTATTATTTTTTTTTATCCTTTAGGACATCACCTAGACTCTTGAACATTCAAGCTTTCTTATGAACCTTATAATCATCATTATACATGTGAGTATTCATAGCCTATTTTCATGTATTTTTATATTTTAGGGAAATCATGTGATTCAATATTTAATATTGAATCACTGATATTTATTGTTATTTCATTTCAAATTCAATTCAAAAGTGTTATGTTAATACTTGCAATTATGTGTTCGTAGTTAAATAAAGTAGATGATAACACAATAATTAATTTATGTAACCACGATAACAATGATAGATCTATTGGTTTGACAACCCCCATGTGAATATTCGAGTGGTGATTGGAACCAGATTCACATATACTATCACAGGACTTCGTTTAAGGAACGAGTCAATTCAGTCATTAGGTTTGATTGTGTTTGGTTTGTCTTTTATGTTACACTATTGTATTATAAGTCTTGCCATTGACATGTGAATTGAATTGTTTCAATCTTTTAATTAATCTATAAATATATTCAAGCTTGTGTTTAAACCGGCTAATTCGTTAGCTAACTTATTACTTTTTTACATGATTTCAGGAAAGCAGGTTATTGGAATTCTATATGCACATTAAAGGCTTGGACTTGGTTAAAATTAAAGACAATTTCATTATGATTATTTAAGGTTTTATTTGATTTGTAACATATTGTTTGACTAGTTTTATCAAATGAAATAACATTTAATATTACTTTAACGCAAAAACTATCATGTGCTATGACCAATCGATTCACATTCGTCAGCCCTGATGATTTCGCCACCGGTCGGGGTGTGACACGTGTAGCAAATAGCTGAAGGTGGGGAAGGGTTGTGAGCCGTGCGGGTGTTTACAACCAACAACATCTACAAGTGTGTTTCCAAGCGAAGTTTAAGCTATTTGAACAACCTTAACCTTAACTTGAAGCTTTAGTAGATTTTAAAGAAGTTAAATTATAGGTCACCGATTCAGTGGAAGTATGAGAAAACAAAGTAGGTTAGCCGTAAGATCATTTATCAATAGAAAAAACATTGTGATTGAAAATTTAAGCCGTAAAATGTTAGTTGAGAAAAAAAAATGTACCCAAATATGAAAAGTTAAAATTAAGTCTCAACCTAAATGACTCAAAACTAGCCGAACCAATTTTAAACAAAGGTAAGCTTAACTCAATTTAAGTCGAACCAATCCAACGCATTTACAACCGAGTCACTTTCAAACTACCTTCTTTAGTTCTTCTGAGTTTTTCCAAACGAGTTTCAAGTTATTTAAACAACCATATTAATACAACCATGTTACCTTTTTATTATCGTTCGTCTTTTACAATTTTTTTACCGGTAAACACATATTCTCAACGTGAGATCTCACATACACTCGAGAGGATTTAATTATTTAAACACTGATGCTTGTTCATTTGCTTTAAAAACACTAAAATCACACACTGCTCCACACGCAACATTTGAAACATCTTCACAATTTTAAAAGAGAGTATTCAATTTCATATCTACACAGAGAGATCATCGGTCTCACAGTTGATACATACACATACAGAGAAACCCTAGAAGATAAAAGCTTCTGATCTATACACCATTGATGTGTGATTGAGTACAGATCCAACAGATGGAGGAGTTCACCGTCGACGGTGGTACAGTAAGAACGATCGATACAACGGAGACGATCAATACGTTGAACAATGGCGAAAACACCGCTGGAAATGTACAGACTCCGGTGGCCGAGACGACGACGTTTAATGCGTCGGGATCTTTCAAGGAAGGAGTGAGGGTTTCAGGTACTGGTAGTCGTAGGAGAGCTCCGGTGAGACCTAGCTTAGATGGTGATGAGTTTATGAATCTGCTACACGGTTCGGATCCGGTGAAGCTTGAGCTTAATCGGTTGGAGAATGAAGTTAGAGGTGAGTAATGCGGATTGATTGAGTGATGTTTGTAGTTTGTGAGTTTGATTGTTGTTGGTGGATTTGGTTGCAGATAAGGATCGAGAATTGGGGGAAGCGCACGCGGAGATCAAGGCGCTTAGGTTGTCGGAACGATTGAGGGAGAAAGCTGTTGAAGAGGTTATACATTTTTGAATCTTGAACTTGTGTTTTGATGTGAATTATGATATTATTTTTACTATGTTGGACATTTTGTGAATTTTTTTTTAGTTAAGGACTTAAGGCACTTGAGGTTTTGAATTTGAATGCTGATTTGATATACTATAGAGAGCTCTTCATCAAACACTTAGCCTGCTAATATATCATTGTGGTTTAGCTTGGATGATGTGGAGTGTTTGTTTATCTATAATCCCTCTGAACTACTGTGCTGTGGAAGAGATTGATTTAGTTCTAAGATGGATTTTGAATTCTTTTAAATGTAATTGATTCCTATATGATTTGAACTTTTGGTTCCTTCATGTTTGTGATTGATTATAATAATGTGAAGTGTGTAGTTAAGCCATGTGTTTCGTAAGGGGGCTGGAGCATGGTACCATGAGTTAGAAGATCTTGTTAAAGCGATTAGATTTGGAACTGTTTTTTAAGATGCACGTGTTTTCTAATTAAATGTTGTATCTCGAGCAGAAGTACGCAAAGTCATTAGCGGTCATTCTCAACCTTTTTAATTGGACCTGTTAGTTAGTCAGACAGAGAACATGCTCTTGTCATGTTTGCTTATCTAATTTTGTGTTGGTTTTCTAATTTATATAAATGGTATATATTCATTATAATAATTTGATAACTAGTTTCCTTATTTGAGTTCGTGACAACAGTAATATGACATTTGATAGATTCACACACATTGCTTATAAGCCACCTATCTTTTTTACAGTTCAATTTTTTCTCTATGGTGAATTTATCTTGTCATTATATCTGATTATTTTACATGGTGTCAAGTCGTTTTCTTTTGTGCCAATTTTACTTGTTTGCAAGAAGTTAACTGCCTACAAGTTCTCTTTTTTTGAGTTTATAATTCCAATATTAAGTGGGATGTTCTGTATCTGGTGCTGCTACTTTATTATTGATGCTATGATTGCTTGCAAGATTATCTTATAATAATATAACTTAAGAATTTGTTACTAATCTTCCCACCAAGTTCTGTAGACTGCAGCTCATATATTACACCCATTTTGTTTGATTTACAATTTTGTTGTATATTTGCTTTACGTTCTTTTCTCATGCAAGTTTTCTTAAAGTCATATCTGTAGTTAGGGTTAACTTTGACATGGTTTTCTTCTAATTTTTTTGTGTTTACCATAGTTGACTGAAGAATTATCAAAGGTAGACGAGAAGCTGAAATTGACGGAGTGTCTTCTAGAAAGCAAAGTATATTTCAAATGGCTTTTTATCTTCACTGTTTCTACATTCATTTCATGATACCATCATATATGATAGCCTGACAGGATTTTTTGTGGTTGTGTAGAATCTTGAGATCAAGAAAATCATCGATGAGAAAAAAGCATCAATGGCAGCTCAATTTGCAGCAGAAGCCACTCTTAGAAGAGTTCATGCCGAACAAAAAGACGATGATATGCCACCAATTGAAGCCATTCTTGCACCATTGGAGGCTGAGCTCAAGCTAGCTCGACAAGAGGTGGAGTTCTTTCTTTTCACAGATATTTGGTGGGGTTTGCTAATGGCTAGGGATGGCAAGATGGTTGGGTTGGGGACAAGTCAAATTGAATCCTTTTGGTATGAGCTGAAAGAGGTTAGGGTGGAATGGTGGATTGACCGGAAACACTTTGTCCTTTTCAAAAAATATGTATTGTGTTAAATATGGTTACAGAAAATATATTGTTTGGGTAATAGTTAACTTTTTGCAAAATAATGTAGGAAGTTACATGTATTACAAATATACTTTCGGTGGTGTTTGGCCCATTTGACTCATTTGACTCATTTGACCAATGTTTATTTTCAGCTAACGTTTTTGTTTTTACTAATTTGACCAGTTAGATAAACATAAACCTGAGTCGCCCTGTTTATAAGTAAATGGGTTGAAATTGCCATTGCTATAATGTATGATGCTGATAATTATAAAAAAATTAGGCATTTCATGCTGCATTTTTGGCTTTCAGATTTCAAAGCTACAGGATGACAACAAAGCATTAGATAGATTGACCAAGTCAAAGGAGGCTGCTTTAATTGATGCCGAGAGGACTGTTCAGGTTGCTTTGGCAAAGGCTTCTATGGTAGATGATCTCCAGAACAAGAACCAAGAGTTGATGAAACAGATAGAAATTTGCCAGGTACGGTATGGTGGTTTTAATTTGTCATGTTAATTTCTCTAAATATATTATCCATGTATTAAGTGGTATTTGTTTTTAGGAGGAAAATAAAATTATGGATAAAATGCATCGCCAAAAGGTTGCTGAGGTGGAAAAGCTTACACAAACTGTACGTGAGCTTGAAGAAGCTGTTCTTGCTGGTGGTGCTGCTGCCAATGCAGTGAGGGATTATCAACGGAAAGTTCAAGAGATGAATGTAAAACAAATTACATTTGTATCTTTGTAGTCGACTGATGTTACATTTCCTTATTTATTGTTTGTTTTTTTTACCACAGGAGGAGAGAAAAACTCTTGACAGAGAGCTAGCTCGTGCTAAAGTTACTGCTAATAGAGTGGCAACTGTGGTAGCTAATGAATGGAAAGATGCGAATGACAAAGTGATGCCAGTAAAACAATGGCTCGAGGAAAGAAGGTTCTTGCAGGTCTGATGGAATTATAGTTCTGGAACCTTCTATTCCTAAAGGTTTTTTTTCTCTATTTTTTGACTTAATCTCTAGGTTTGATTATTTTCCTCTTTTGTTAATAGGGTGAGATGCAACAGCTGCGGGATAAGCTAGCTATAACTGAGCGTGCTGCAAGATCTGAAGCACAATTAAAGGTAGCTACGTCTTTATAAGTTTATAACCATTTCTTAGTGGTTGCAAAATGGGCGCGTTTGGTAACATATTAAACTAAAAAGGAACATTATTAATAGGGGTTGAAATGCCCCTTGGGTTTGGTCCACAAACATATTTTTTTTTCACTTTTATGTTCTTGTAAATAATTATTTGTCCTTTATGATTAAGAAACAAGACCTTTACAGCAAAAACTGAAATATTCGAATAAAATGATTTAGCGGTTGTGTGCATTAGAAATATACTTTTTGAGTGATTTTCAACTTGTTGGACCAACCTATCATCTTATGATGTTTCTTTATTTGAGACATTCGACCAAATCGTCCCAATTAAATGGGTTGAAAACTTGAAATTGCCACCTCTAGCTTCCTTTAACACAATCTATACCAATTGATGACTAATAAGTTCAATTTATTTCTATATAATCTTAGGAAAAATATCAATTGCGACTTAGAGTGCTGGAAGATACTTTAAGGTCACCTAACCCCATCAATCGTATCAGCTCATCTGATGGAAAAGGCATCAGCAATGGTCCTTTGCGCCGCCAGTCTTTAGGTGGAGCAGACAACTTTGCCAAATTGCCCTCCAATGGGTTTTTACATAAAAGATCACCATCCTTTCAGATGAGATCTGCACTTTCTGCTAGTTCAAGCTCTATATTAAGACATGCAAAAGGCACATCAAAGTCATTTGATGGCGGTACAAGATCACTCGACAGAAGTAAACTTAATTCAAGTGGATCCAACAGTCCTACCTTTAACCTTGACCAATCCCATGAAAAAACCCAGATGGAAAAATCTGATGAAAAACCAAGTGAATTCCCAGGAACCGAAAGTGAAGATACTGTACCGGGTTTGTTGTATGATTTGCTACAAAAAGAAGTGATTTCTTTGAGGAAATCTGGACATGAGAAGGACCAAAGCCTCAAAGACAAGGATGATGCCATTGAGGTCAATATCTTTTTCTTTTTATCTATTCTTATTATTTGTTCATAAAGTCATTATTTTGTATTTTAATTAATATTTTGGTTTCAGATGCTAGCAAAGAAAGTAGATACATTAACCAAGGCTATGGAGGTTGAGGCAAAAAAGATGAGAAGGGAGGTAGCTGTAATGGAGAAAGAGGTAGCTGCTATGCGTGTCCATAAAGAACAAGACAACAGGGCAAAGCGGTTTGGGAGGTCCAAGGATTCTATGAATAGCTCTCAAGTAAATCCAGCGAGGTACATAGACGGCTTATATACAAATATTTGATGGTACATATATTGATTATAAATGCACAAAGAAATTGACGATTTAGGTTGTCTGCATGATATATAAGCTTCGAAATGCAGTTTACAGCATAGTTTTTTCATTTAGTTTTTAGTATAATAGTGCCATTGCAAATCGATATACATGATCAACATGCTTCCCGATGATAAATTATTATCAGAAACGCCTTCTGATTTTGTTTCTACTTTTCTAGAGCTAAACCTGTTACCTGTATGGCTGTATGAAATCAGGCAGTTCTAATTAGAGATCTCTATTTATCTACATGTAGAAATGTGGCACGAGGTGGGTTAACAAGGAGCACCCAGTAACGTTACAAAAGATGTAACGGGTCTGTTTTTCCTCAACCTTCTTCTTATCATTTCACTCTTATCAGAGATGGATTTCAACTTGTGTTTATCATACCAATGCTTGGTGTCTTCCGAGTACTGTGAAAATTTTAAAAGAAACTGGAGTTAAAGAAACAGCCATCTGGTGGGGGCTGAATACGGTATATTGGCTTACTAATCAGTAGAAATCAGCAGATAAACAAGTGGAGGGACCGTAAACTTGAGCTTACCTTCCAGCATTTGGTTGTGTGATTGTATAAAACTATAGGTAGCTTTGGTATGTGGGTTGAAACGGGTCAGGTTGACCCAACCTGGGATTTGCAGTTCACTATTTTGTTATCTGCAGTTGCAGCTGCAGCTTCTGGTGATTTCATCCAGGTTTGTTAATATTGTTGTAATCATATGAAGAAAGAGAAAAGAAAGAGTTCTATGACTCTTGTTTGTGTTCTTTGAGTTGTTGCTATCATGTTCGTTTGATCAATGACCTTTTTGAGGTGGTTTTTCTTAGTGATTCGAACTTTGACATGTTCAAAAGTGCTGGACACCAGGGAACTAGCTCGGTCTGGCCATCAAGACAGGGCATTGGTCAATGTCATGAGTCTTGGTCTTTATTGGTCATGAGAGTTGCAAGACCTTTTATGAACACTAGGACTGTGAGGGCGCTCGTTTAATGTGAGGAAGAGAGGTGGTTGTCACAGAGGATACTTAAGAGGAAGAGAAGCCAATGCTCGGGAGGAAGGTCTATGGGGCGTCTGTTTGATGAAAGAAGACCCGAATTAAATCTTTTATTGTGCATTTGATAAAGTATGTATAGCAAACTCCTCTAAAGACATTATTTTCGGTCCCCCACGCCTCTAGTGGGAAAACCTCATGACACGATCACTAGAAGTTACAATGTTACCATTTTATTGTTGATGTCAATTGTTTGGTTAATAAAATGAAAATAACTTCCAAATGTTATCACCCTAAACACGCAAGAAGGTATGGAAGTATTGAAATAGTAACAACCGTTGTAAATCTCTAGCCATGTCTTGATGCTATGGTTCTAAAGACATGATATTTTGAATTATCATGATCTATAAGCAACAAGCACATAACGTTCCCTCCATGTATGAGTTTAAATTTAGTCATGAACTAGTAATAGTCAGTTATCTAAACTTTATGTTGGAAATCCTTGCATCATATCCATGATCTGATTTGTAATGGTATCAAAGCTAGGAGTTAGATCGTACATGATAACCATTATACCTATAAATCGTTCTGTGATTCAATAAGAACCGCATCAAGCCAGAGCAACTAATGATAAAAACATGATCACACCCAATTTGCATCTTCATTTTGAACATCTGAAAAGGATCATTTTTGACAATGATGTGAAATCAGATGCTTATGAAATTTAAGAATTAACATTAGAAAACTCGTATATGAGAGGCTAGTTCCTTCGCCTCACGCCTAGCCTTTGGATGTACACTAATGTCTTTTAAAACTAATTTGGCCATTGTGAAATAGAAGGTAAGCTGATTTGACCCTTCAAAATCAAAAGCTCTAAACAATATGCCCACAAGATCACTCATTGTATATCATTCATGCATCAATGCAATGAAAACATGAATCATACTTGGGAAAATATCATCTAAAGTGAAAAGTAAACACTAACCATAAGAATTTATATTAAGTTAATAATCATCACTAAATATATCTATTAACTGCTAATGAATGAGGTAGATATAGATAGATCTTACTTCAGGATCAACAGCTCCTGAGTGTTGATAGAATTTATTCAATAATAATCCTACCTAACAGATTTCCCAACTATCATCATAATACCTTCATGCTTCACTCCCAATATCACATCATGAAATAAACCTGTTTCAGGTAAACAAAACTCATCTTGAGCATGCAATAATTCTCGGTGACTTTTAAGGTCAAACCTATAGTTTTCAAGATTCAAATTTGATATTGATGCTATCACTTATCATAAATCAATCTTTATCAGTTGTTAATTATTGGTATTTTGAAATGTGGTCACTGGTTTTAATTCAAGATTTAATGCCATAAGCATCAAATTTGAAGTCAACAATAAGTTTGTATGATCATAAAAGTCGATAAGTCAAAATGTACCTATTTAGAGAAGACACTCATGAGATCATTTTGAGAGATGCGATGCGTGACTGGGCTATTTGGCTCTTGTTTTATTCTCTTCTCACCAGTATTATCCCCATAATTCAAGTTGTTTGTCGGTAATTCGGCTTCATACACTGCAAACCGACTTGGAATTGAACTTCTTTTACCAACAAAACCGAGATTCTTCAACGGTCCCTGATCGAGCACATGTCCGGATTCACCAAAAGAAATTTGATTCTCGACCATTTCTTTAACGGGAAGATTAGAAACGGAACTTTGACTACCAATCCGGTTCTCGACATCTACTGGACAACCTGTCATTTTCATCTCTCTTTCGGATCTTTGACCAATACCATAGTTAATGACAGAACTTCTATTAAAGCTTGTTGTCTGATTTACTGAAACGCCACTGTTTACTGGTTGAAAAATAGCAGAGGATTGAGCCGGGACCACAAGACGAGATGGCTGAACAGTAATTGATTGTTTCTGCATCTGTTGACTTTGACTTTGACTCTGTAACATACCAAATAACATGTTATGCCCATTTTGACCACCCAGTTGACTGTAATTTCCAACCATGTTGTTAGAATGCCATGCTCCTAATCCCGAATGAACATCCTCAACGTTGGGTTGTGAAATTTGTTTTGAAATATTTGACGGGAGAGTTTGACCATAAGACATGCCAGTGCATTTAGATGGTTGCAATAGCGGTGGATGGTCAATTACTGGCAAGCAGGCGTTGGCAGTTGGTTGTCCTAAAAGCTCTGCATGAAGTGCCGCCAGTGTTTGAGGTGGAATCTGGCCGGAGGCCGCCAATGCTTGAATATCATATCTCCCATATGAAGCTAGTTTTGGACTTTGTTCGATAGAGCCGCAAAATGCATTAGGACCCCCTCCTTGTTGCGCCACACCACTTAATCTCTTCAGGTATAATCTGAATTTCTGCATTGTCAAACATATGTTATATTAAAAATACCTTAAAATCTTTTTCACTTATTCTTATATATTCAGGTATTGAGTCCATACATACCTGCAAATGACTTGCAACATTTTCTCGAGTCAAACCTGGAACATTCATCAATTCAAGAATTCTCTTTGGTACTGCCTCTGAAAAAGAACAATAAATAACAGAAAGACACAAGAACATTAGTGCATGATATTACAACTAAAAACGAATTTAATGAAATTCTTATAACAATGTAAAACTGAAATATTAAAACATTAAGAAAGACATACTATCAATTCCAAGTTGGTTCACGGCATTAACAAACTGCTGATGCAGCTCCACGGACCACACAACACGCGCCTTTTTTGATCCACTTGGTTCGTCGGTTTCTAGTTCACCATCATCTTCATCTTTAACATTTCTCTTTTTCTTATGAGATGTAGAAATCCCATCACCTCCTTCATTAACAGAAGAAGCATAATCAGTATCATCACCACCTCGTTTATGGCGGTCCTTATCATCCACGCTTCCAGAATGCTCAAGTTCTTTATTTTCGTTCCATTTTTTTCTTATAACATGCTGCCATATATACTTCAGCTGTTCTTCACGTATAGGCTTAATCAAGTAATCACAAGCCCCGTGCCTGATTCCCCTTAAGACAAGATTTGTCTTTCCATCTGCTGACATCACTGCAAATCGTAATACCAAGTTTTGTTACTAGAAAACAATTGCAAAAAGATTATTTATATAGAAGATTTAAAAGTAGTTGAAATAAAATAAAAAAGATGTACTTATAACAGGAAGATCCATTTCCAAGCCTACGAGTTCGAGGAGTTTAAAGCCATCCATATCAGGCATATGCACATCACTTAATACCACATCGAAACAGCCTTTTCTCTCTCTTAGTAAATTTAAAGCTGCAGTTGCCTGGGAGCAAGTCGTAACTGCAAAATTCAAGCAAATTAGAAAGTTTAGAGCTTAAGCCATGTGTATATATGTATATCTTTACATGTGCATGTGTATATGTATACATGAGTATATGTGTGCTTGTGTGTATAACTGTGTATATGTATGTATGCATAATGCATTAATGGATATACGTGTACATATGTGCACATGTGTATGTATATAATCTAAGAAAGAATATCAGAAGAGAAAACATAGAAATTGGCAAGGTTAAGTTGCTAGCAAAAATGAAGGGATCTTTAAGGGTAAACTTAAATTTTGAATAGTATCATCATTAACTACTAGAGGTGGCTATTGGCTAAAGAAGCGGGTCCGTCAAGTTGGTTAACAAGTCAAGGTAGGCAGGAACGCGATTGGTTGATCTGCAAACACTTTTTGTCCAAACTTTTGGCTTTCTATATATAACTGATCTGTTCAATACAACTGCAAAAACTATATTATTGCAACAACAATCTAATTTTTAATAAAGCGATTCGGGAAATTGTATGCGCTACAATACATTTAGGGAGACTTTTGACGTGTTCCCTTTTTACTAAAGTTACTCAATTTGAGCCATTTGACCTATAATATAACTGAAATTGACACAATTGCAAGTACATTTCACCGCTAACAATAACTTTTGTGGGAATTCTCATGCTCTTCATCAAAATATAGCCGTTTTCACCTGACTTAGAGGTCATAAAACCTCATAATTAACGAAGCATCACAACATCCAAATCAAAATAAACACTGCCGAAATTACGAATTCAGAATACAAGTTACAAAAAAACCCTATTTTAACAATTTCTTTGTTTCATCTCACCTCATTCCCTACTACTTTCTACAAATATATTACTAAAACCCTCATCACAATTCAACGATCAACAATAACCTTCATATAGAGACCATTTTCAACCAGTGATATGATGAAATGAAACTGCAATATGTCAAAAATTAAAGCATAAAAATGCTCATTTTAAACACAATTGAAGCTAATCAAGTAGAATACTTCATCAATCATAGCAAGATTCTGCAAATTAACATCAACAAACAACAAAAACACATAATCTCCAACAAAACAGAGGCAAATTACAACGAAAAGCAAACCACTAACCATGATACGAGCATCTCCGAAGCATTTGCTCCAAAATCTTCAAACAAATAACATCATCATCAACAACAAGAACTCTCAAACCCACCGGAAACTGATCAGAAACACCCGTTTCACCTCTACAACCCATCGAACCCGACCCGAACCCGCTCCCCGTCGTCATACCTAAACCCACCACCACCACCAACAATATCAAAATCAAAGCAACACCCACTTCATTTCTCCCTCTGCAAAACCCACAAGAACGATAACATCAAATAACTATTCGACTAAAACTGTAAAACCCTCGAAGCTTGGAGCAGATCTCGGGGTTTACTGAAAAAAAATCGTTGCTTTTGGTGGTGAAAACGAAGTAATGATTGAGAAATTGGTGTATTTATTAGGGGAAATTGGGAATTGAATTGTGGGTGTGAGCGTGTGATCGATGATGGGGATGAATTGAATGTGTTATGCAGTATGAGAGTAGTGAGAAGAACGAAGATTGGTGATGAAATTAAAGAAATGAGAGGATAATCATAAAGATTGATAATAGTTTTGGGGAAGAAAATCCATGAAAGTTTTGTCCTTATTGACAAATACATATTAAATTGTCATGAAAATGACTTGAGGAGTCGTACATACAACTTCCTAAAATCATAATTTTATTACATCCAATGTGAGTTTTTTATTAAATGATATTGTTTTTAGTTGTAACTAGGTACAACTTATTGCAATGGGATCGTTAAACGAGGAATAAAAATTTAAAAACGTTTAAACACACACGTATGTTTCGATATGTTAACTCGTAAAATTTTAAAATAAAGGGGACTAAAGTTAAAAGTAAAAAAATATTAGTACAAAATTATAAAAGATATAAAACTATTGGGCTAAAAATAAAAAAAATTAAAGATTAAAAAAACAAAAAGGTTAGGTACAACTAACTTAGCATATGATACAAACCATAATGCATAACCAATTTAATAACTAGAATAATTTAAATTAAAGTTTAAATCGGTAAAGTTGAATATGTCAACGTGATTGTAGCATTCACTTTTTTATAATAAAAATGTGTTTTTGTTTGGGTATGTTTAGTTTGTACGTATTCGTCTTGTTGTGTATGGGTATAAAAGTAAAATAAAGTAAGAAACGTGTTTGGATTCTTGATTTATCTTATTTAGTCTCTATAGTAGCTTTGTTAATTAAAAGATGGCTTTGTTAATTAGTTAAACACTGATAACCAAAGGACATGATGGTAATAAATGTATAAATTTACATAATCTATCAATACTAATAAAAAAAGGTTTTTGTATGTCACTTGTCATAATTTTAAAGCTACTACGTTTTATTTTTTCGTTTCTCACTCCTAATAAATATTACACTAACTACAAATGATATTATTTAATTTATTCATATTATAAATATATATTTTTTTAAAAAAGAGATCTTTCTATAAATGCAATTAATAACTAAATAATTTTCTTTATAAAATAATAATTTTTTTCAAAAAAATACTAAACTTTTAAAAAACACAATATATTTTAAAACCTGTGACTTTTAAAAATAAAATTCTTATGAAATAAAAGTAATTAAATTTCAAAGTTATAATAAATAAATTATTAAAAATGACACTTTTTTATAAACGGTTTGTTTTGAAACAAATTAATTAAAAACCAACTATTTTTGAAAAAACAAAAAAAGTTTACAAAATGATATCGTTCTTTTATCACTCGTTCGCAATGTCATTATTAGGACAACTCACCCTAAAACTCACTCAATTTTCTTGTGCCAAATGCAGTAGACCAGTGATGTAACACAAACACACCCATGTAATATAATTTTCGGGACGAAAATTCTTTCAACATGACGATAATGTGACATCCGGTAATTTTCTGTTACCAAACTCCGTTAGTTCTGTTAGGTCTTGCATACACGTATCGTGAACACTAGTTGTCGTTGAACGTTGGTGACTTAATAATAATTAGCAATGGCCATTAGATAATAACTTAACTAATTACCCTATATGTTAATAAACAAATGGAATGAACAGTGCTCCAATGCCAGGTGGTTTACGAACTGTTTAGGTGTTAGTACGTGGCCTCATGTCAGTAGCTTGGGTACTTTTGGTATTTCGCCTTCCTCCTTAGGTTATGTGCTTTGTCTTTTAAGTGGAGCAGATGTTAGGTGGTGTTGGTGTGGCTGTGTCGAAGGGCCGTCGGACCTCTCTTGCCGCTCCGCCTCTCCTCCGATGCACAACCGTGATTTAGGTTTGGCTTATATATAGTATTGTCTCATTCTCTTTTTAAGAGAGATAGAGGTTTTAGAGAGAGTTACAGTTGAGGCGGCGAGAGAACTCCGCCTAGGTCCACGGTGGTATTTTGCACCGGCCTTGTCGTTGCTATTGACGGTGGCAAATGCGATGGTTGTGCTGACGGTTTGGTTGCTTGAATCTCTGTATCACCTATTTTGACTTTTGCGGTAGCGATGGAGCCTTTTACCGCTCTGCCTCCTCTATGTGATTGAGGTGAAGCAGGTGGCGGTCTTATAGCCATTGACGGTGCTATGGTGGTCTTGCCAC